>JAUKPP010136528.1:0-14505 GCA_032273245.1 Phyllaplysia taylori
TAGCGTTACATGTTAGCACCCAAAAAGGGGCGTGCTTGACTTCCGGTGAGCTTAGCTCCATTATATATAGATTATCATTCATTATTGACCATACTTTCTTAATTTTCCCAGCTGGAGTGTTGTGGTGGTGGCAGTCCAAATGACTACATCGGCTCCATGTGGGCGACGCAGGACGACCGCAAAGCCCTGCAGGAGGTCCCCGCCTCGTGCTGCAAGGATTACCTCAAGTACCCGACCGGGCTATGCAGAATCTACTTGCCCGACACCAATAACCAGAAGAGTCCAGATATCTGGCAAAGGGTGGGTGGTCTGAGGGTGGAACGGAGTTGGTTGTTCATATCTTATACTATTGTGGGCAATGTTTTTACACTTTTGAAATGTTTAGGTTTGAAAGGTTTTTATGAATAGAGCAGGTTGTTGACAGAAGCTTTGGTGTGGTCTGTTACTTCTTTCTTGTGTTACTTTAATCCCAATCTATTTCATGGTATTGAAATTACCTTACTGTGACCGGCGCTATAGTGCAATGGTTAGGCGCCTTACCTTTCATGTGGAAGACCCGAGTTAGATCACTAGTGTGGACGATCTGGGCTTTTTCCCTCTCCTCACGGGTTGGCCAGGCAGGGTGGAAGTAGCCTGTCTCTTACAGTGTTGCAAGGAGCATAAAACTGATAACCAACCATAACTAACCAAACCTTACTGTGTTAATGATAGTCTTAAAATCTTAATATAGCAAGTGATAGTTTAGAAGGGAAAGTTCATTATCTTGTAAACTACTAAGTATATTGAACAACTAGCTTCTGAATCCAAACCAACTCAAGCTTCCCAGAAGTGTTTGTTGCAATAGTTTGTGATACAGAGTTTAGATTTAGATTCTCTCTTACTCAGGTTTTTATGTTTTGTGTAAGGCAGCCATACAGCTGTGATAGAGATAATAGACTCTCTTGTGCATTCAGGCTTCTCTAATCAAAGATTTTGTGATCAGGAAGACTTAAAGGAAAAATGGTTTGCTTTACTTTTTAAAAAAGTAGTTTTCTATTTCTACATCCAAATCCCTGTAAGAGTTGCCATCCTCCTACCCTAACCCCTCCAAAGTCCCATATACTTGCAAACTAAGGATGAACAGACCGTCATATTTTCCATTTTAAGATGCTGAATTGAGTTATTATTTTGTTCTTCTTTGCCCACTCGTATCAGAAATTATGCTATTTTCCCCCATAAGTTTTTAGAATTCTGTCTAAAATAAATAGTCTTCACACAGTTGTCATTTTGTAAATACATGTAGTAGGATATCTAGTTGTCTAAGAGTGAGATATTAATGTTTCTCAAAAATGATTTCCTCTGTTGTGTAAATTTGTGTCTATCATTCTTATTTACTTTTCTCTTTCTTATCTTTAAAAATGTTTACAGGGTTGCCAAAAGGAACTGAGAGATTTCCTGGACAAGTATGTCGTGGTGGTCATTGCTATAGCAGCTGTATTTTTTGTTTTAAAGGTAAGTGTGTGAATCTTTGATTGTGCCAGAAGCATTTTTCTTCTGTTTATTAGCAAAGTTTCTAAGTCATAGGTGGGAAATGAGTAGAAAATAAGTGTGGGAAGCTTCAGGATGTTTGAGTTAGGGTCAATTCTTTTTTTTTTTTAGAGTTTTGTCTCCATGAAATCAAGGCTCTTGTTAGAAACAAGGGGAGGAGGCTCAGTGGTATTTTTCTGACTTTATAGTAATTTTTACTGTGAACTTTCCTGCCCTAACTCATTTTCTTTTAAAAAAGAAATTTCAGGGTGGGGAATTGTACTTTCAAAATTGTGGAAGAAAAATACAATAAAATTTGAAAAGCCGACAAACTTAAGCAGCCATTTTTTCACCAATTCCCCATCAGACGGCAGCAGCTCCAACATTCTCAAGTCACAAGGGTCTGGTCTATTAAAAGATATTTCAATATTTTTTTTATTCAAGGCAGGAGAAATGTACAAAATGTACAAACTAGCTGGGTCACCGGCTTCCCTCGAGTCATAATGGGAGCATTATACAAAGAGAGAGAGAAAGAGAGAATTCATAGAGAGCATAGTCCTGATTCCTGGTTCGACCTCATTCCCTGTCCTTAAAAGATAAGCGTCTCAATCTTCATAGTAGGCTGCATGCACGCACGAGTGTTTGGAGTTCACGTCTGCGTGTGCGGGAAATTTACAAGCGGCACTCGCATCGAACACATCTTGAACGTGTGTCTATTGTTTCGTTTTTCAGTGGAATTATCATAAAGGCCAAAGAAGGACAGGAACTTTTTGTCAAATATATTTTTCTGAATTCAGGAAATTAATTAATAAAAAATTGAAGGCCATCATGAGGACCTATCTATCTTTCTGCAGGCATCTGCCAACTTTGAACTCCGTAGCTGACGTAGTTTTATGGGAAAAGTGACTCGTGTTTCCAAGTTGCCAAATATATAATTATTATAATAGATGATATCCTTCCACTTACTCCATAGGCTTAAAAAAATGGACAAACAACTCATTGTGGCAGAATAGTCATACTGGATGCCCATGGCTGGGGTCTTAGACAAGTGAAGTTGTACCATCAATTCATTACTCACAAGTGCGCATACTCGCTCACTCAGATATTTTTTTTTTTTTCGGCTGTGATTTTCCCTCTTGCCGGGTTTGCTCTGACAGGCAGGGTTGAAGTAGCCCATCTCTTAAATGACCTTACAGTGTTGCAGGGACACATAACTGGCAACCAAACAAAAGTGCTCCTTCTCTTCCTTTTTTTTTCTTACAGCCCTTCTTCTCTTCTTCTTCTTTTTCTTCTTCACCCAGTCCTCCTCCTTTTCCTCTTCTTTGTCTTTTTTTTTCTCCTACTCCAGCCCTTCTTCTCTTCTTCTTCTTCTTCTTTTTCACACAGTCCTCCTCCTTTTCCTCTTCTTTTTCTTTTTTTTTCCTCCTACCCCTCCTGCCTCTCTGTTTACGACCTGTCACCATTGTCTCATCCCCAGCTGGTTTGTCTGATCATCTGCTCCATCTACATCCACGTGCTCAACTGCCTGTACGTGCCGCAGCCCGACGACATCGTGTACGACATGGCACACAACCAGGAGAAATCGCCGTATCCCTCACGCGGGGACTACAGAGACTACTACCACTGAGCTCATCTCCGGCCACATGGACAACTTACAACACATTGTCGACGTTTTATACAATGCAAAACTCTTTTTTTTCTTTCTTTTTATACAGTGACAATAAAGGAGGGGATTGCTTCCAAAGATTTTAAGATATGACACTAATGGAGGAAGCTGCATTCAACGAAAATTTGAGAAAAGACAATGGTTGAGGAAGCTGTGTCGGTCGAACAGACTGGAAAAAAAAAGGGATTCTCCATCGTGGCTTTGCAGCGTTTTGATGCAGCTTGGAAAGACAACACACCAAGAATGACTGCTATGAGAGGAAGAGTTCAGTGAAGCGAGTGTGGAGAAAATTGTGCTCATACTGTAGTCTTTGTGTGGGGAAGACAGATCTGTAATTGGGGTAACAGTGATTTGTCTCCAAAGATACCTTTAGGATGGAGGGGGCGTTTGTGTCTGAGTGGGGGCTGTTTTTTTTAATGAAAGCTTGTGTGTACCACCTGGAGGTAAATGTATTAACGAGCTGGAGTGGTTTTCCTCCACCTGCAGTTCCCTGGGATATAAAATGAATACTGGCGTCCATGGTGCAATGGTTAGCTCTTTGCCTTTCACGCAAAAGATCTGAGTTTGATTCCCAAGAGTGGATGAGTATCCAAGCTTTCTGCTGGTCAACTCAACCCAGATTGGCTCCACCTGTAGTTCCCTGGGATATAAAATAAATACTAGCGTCCATGGTGCAATGGTTAGCTCTTCGCCTTTCACGCAAAAGACCTGAGTTTGATCCCCACGAGTGGATGTGTATCCGTGTCTTTCTGCTGGTATTGCCCCACTCAACCCAGGTTGGCTCCAACAGGCTGGGGTTGAAGTAGCCCGTCTCTTACATGACCTTACAGTGTTGCAAGGGATGTAACTAGAAACCAAACCAGACCACGTGATTGTAAAAGCACTGGCATCTCAGAACTGATGTATTCCATAGTTCCTTGGGAAATCAAAGATATGAAATCTATAGTTCGGTAAGCACTGAGAGAGCTTGCATGGTGGTTCTTAGACCACTGTGTATCACTACGCAACGTGAAGAAGTGTTCCATCCCACATAGAGTGCAGTGGAAATTTTCAACGTTATTCCCGTCCTCTCTTTCTCTTTCTCTCTCTCTCTCTCACTCTCTCTCTCTTTCTCTCTCTCTCTCTCATTCTCTCTCTCTGTCTTTCTCTCTCTCTCTCTGTCTTTCTCTCTCTCCCTCTCTGTCTTTCTCTCTCTCTGTCTTTCTCTCCCTCTGCCTGTCTCTCTCTCTCTCTTTTGGACAACAATGAGCTTGGCACAGTGCAGGAAGACTAGAGCCATGGAGGGCTTGGGGCTAACAAAAACTTCTAACCCATGCACACCCCATGTATCCATCATGTATATCTTATGATGTTTAAGGCTCGTATTTCTCTCTCAACCTGTGTCTGCTTGAAGATGCTATATTTTTTAGTAATCTCTTTTGTAACTTCTGTCTTTCTTTTTTTCGTCAGTGGTTGAGCTCAAAGGCAACTATTTTCTGAACAAATGGAGAGTCTATTTTTTATGTGAAACAAATATCACTACATCCTCAACCATTGTATCTTAATGAGGTTTGGCGCCATCTGAATTCCAGCCTCAGCCACTTACATTCAATATGATAAGACGCTCAGGTCCAATGTGCAGATACCGGCATCTGTGGTGTAGTGCTAAGGCTCTTTGCCTATCATGCGGATGACCCTATTTTGATCCCACGTGTGGGCGATCTGGTTTTTCTGCTGGAATTTGTTTCTCTCCGCCCAAGTTGGTCCTTGCAGGCAGGGTCGAAGTTGCCGTCGCTTAAATGACCTTACAGTGTTGCAAGGGACATAAAACTGGTAACCAGACCAGACCAGTGTACAGGTAGTCAAACACTGGTGCATACACAAGTCCAGAGTATTGAGTGCTTTTAATGAAACATATGGCTTTTATTGCCATAGACGTTTGTGCTTTTTGCCATCAATAAGATTGTAGATACCAGCGGCTGAGGTTGGGTTTGGGCTGGTGGCATTACAGTTGTTTTCATCCCATGTTAATCCACAAAATCGTGAGTTATTGTCAAAACGTGACTGCTCAGATCTCACTTGGTGTTTACCTTCTGTGAGCTTCAGGTTTTTTGGTTTGTGCAATCGTTGTGCGTTTTTCTCACCAGCTCTGGAGACTCGTTTTCTTGTGCTGTTGTTTCTCGAGTTAGAGAAAAGTTTGCAACATTTCTTTGATTGTTTTTACAAGTACAAGGCGTATTAGCTTTAGTATCTAAATGATTCAATGACAGATGTAAGACAGAATTGTTGTACTTTGTATACTACACATTTAATATTCAGATTTGCTTATGTGTTTTTTGCTTTGTAATTCAAGTGACCATTATGAAACTCGTCTCATTATTGTTCATGCTGGAGGGTGAGACACTTTTCGATTCATCATTTTGTAATGAAAAGACAAGACAAAGATCTTACACAGTGCAAATTACATTGATACGCAGTCCAGATTTCTTATGCCAGTTTTTATAGACTTTACTTCTTTGATTCTTCACTTTTCTTCTGGTTCTGTGTCCTTTTGTTGTGTATGTCATACATTTTTATGTAATAAGTAGTTTTTTGTTGTTTGAATGGTGTTGGTTTGAAACACTTCACTTCGGCTGTATATTGTGTGTGGTTTTTAAGGTTTAGACTACAGTCTCGGTTTTTGCATGTATTGTATAGGTCTGCAATTTGAGTGAGGGAGTCAGTGCTGAGTGTTGATCTCTTGTCTTTGTCAATCGCCTCCAAGATCCATGTCAGTTCAGTAGTAACTTTGGGGTTGTTTTTTTATGAATGCATATGCTTTGGCGTCATTTTTCAGTGACTGGTTGAAAATGCATCCCAAAAGTTATACAGTAAATACTTTACAATGATCGAAGAATGGGGAATTCAGTCTTTGCAGACAACGATTGTAGTGAAATGAAGGAATTTATTGGGAGGATGATTCTTTGGCGATGTTCCTTTAAATTTGTAATGATTGGAACATGGAGTGTTTTCATCATTTTTTGTCCGAAGTTCTGGCTTGATAAAATTGAGGCTTTTAGTTTAACTGATTTCCTTCTAATGTGAGGTCCGCACCAAATTAGTTGTTAGAAATGTTTGCTGTATAGAGCTTGCTCTGTTTCCTCCCGGTGTATGAGGTGAAGTCAATGGAACACAGAGGTGGCTAAGTGTCTGTCTGTGTTCAAGTTCTGTGGTAAATGTCCGTGCTTTATTTCCTGCAGGTCAGGGAATAGCTGTATTCAAACAAACATTCAAAGCTTTAGGGGCGTTTTGCTTGGTGAGCTGTAACTCCTTTATGCATAGTTTATCAGAAGTACTGGCCTTGTTTTTCAACAATCATCTGTCAGAGATACCTTTCTATTTTATTTGTTGTAGAGGATTTTTGTTTCCTCGCAAGTTCTTTGCGAATGTGACAAGTTTTGCTAGTGATGTGAAATTATTTGGTAAATAACGTTGACAAAGTCAATGGAATTGTACCAGGCTACGGGCTTTTTAGGGGATTTTTTTTAGGCATGGAACATTAATGCAAGATTATGTTCATAGCTGTTTGTCACAAA
Organism: Phyllaplysia taylori; assembly: GCA_032273245.1. Taxonomy (NCBI): domain Eukaryota; kingdom Metazoa; phylum Mollusca; class Gastropoda; order Aplysiida; family Aplysiidae; genus Phyllaplysia; species Phyllaplysia taylori. Next base: position 6,727 of record JAUKPP010136528.1, read on the forward strand.
AGTAGTGTGAATGACAATTGCAATAGAAGTTTGACACTTGATCCATTCTCATGTTTAATCTACTTCATTGTAGATTTGCATGTGTCGCTGGCAGTATTTGTTTCAACAACAATAGGGACCAACAATATACACTGTCGTAAGCTCAAGTATCTAGGTAGCTGTGCATTTCCGGGCTCTGTCCATGGACGTTGTATTGTAAAGATGAGTTTAAAGTGTGTCTGAGTGGAACGTGGACATCTTTTTTTTGTTTCGTCAGAGAACTTTAAGTGCTTGCGAACAGAGACGATTTCAAGGTACATTTTCGTACAGTGAAGTCAACTTTATCCTAAAGTAATGAATTCTTGTTTAGTGTATTGGATGAAAGGGGCTTTGAAGAAGGAATATTTCAAGACTCATCGAGGAACAAAGCTCATGGAAACTAAATTGTGTTCTTGTGAAAGTTCAGTTCATGTTTATATTCATGTGTCTCCATCTTTACACGTGAATCATTTATTGAATTTTTATACAAGTCTATTCTATGAGGAATTGTGCTGTGTTCATGTCACCAATTTAAATGGAAAAATAACAACTTAACATCACATTTTTACTGTCAAATACTGCATTTACTGTCATCAATGGTTACTAAACTTTTTGTACTCCAAGACTGAAATACCCCTATCTCTCTCTCTTTCTCTTGTCATTATCACCCAGTTTACATCTGATGCTCTGTAGACATCTTGTATTTGCTGTAAAATCGTTTTATCCTGGATGTGCCATCATTGTTTCACGGGCACTGACTGATATTATCATCCAAGAGCTCTTTCTGCATACTTGTGGGCGTGTTTCGATGGACTTTGCTTGATTGGGGCGGCGCAACATGTGTAGATAAAGCCATGCAAAATGGAGGACAAAGAAAATAAGCTTTTGATGACTCTTGACTCACTTTTTCCGTTTGATGAGCATGCACATTGTTCTACTTATGGCCATAAATGAGTGAGTGCCCCATTCCTATTAACACGACAAGGAAAATGATTTGATATTTCAATATTTATTTGATTCATGTTACGGTGTCGACAGTGGTATAAATCTCATCAAAACAAGAAAATGAATAAATCTTCCCTGTCAGCAAAGTGAGCTTGCAAGAGCAGTTTGTGAACAGGCACATTGATATTTGTGACTGACTAAAAACTTGAACTGACAGATGCTATGTGCAATAAATAAAAGATGAAATGAGGTGAGGGTACATGCAGTATTTCTTAAAATACATGTAACGTCGCAGATGGAACCTTGTAGAGGGCTGCACTATGAGATACTGAGGCTGCCACTATGGCTTTGAGATATAAAACAGAAGCCACGCTGCATGTACTGCTTGAATCATAATAGTTAATAATAATAATAATAATGTAGATCATTTCTACAGCGCCCACTCCCGTGAGTACACAGCTCTAGGCGCTTTACATTATTCTTTAACAAAAGCCATACAAATGGACATGGTGGTTTAAGATTAATAATCTTTCACAGCAAGATACACAAAACCACACACACACACACAAAGGCACACACACATATAGTTTCTGAAATGGAGAACCCAATGACAACGAAACTCTCCGAAGAAAGAAATTGTAATATTTCATCTGGCTCATGAAGCCACTGAGGCCTCTAGAAATAAATAATTATATAGCAATAGGTCAGTTTTGCCCATGGTGTGATGCAAGATAGTTGCCTACGTCTCCAGTGTTCATCAGAGTGATGAATTCAAAGATCTGATGACACATAAAAACCTATGGATCAAGCAATATGCACAGTGTGGTCCGGGCCTTAGTTCCTTTTCTGACTTATTTCAAAATTGTGTAAAAGTGAGTTGTTTGTTAGGCGTATCACTTTGAGCTAGTTGAGTTATTGGTGGCAGGTTTTCATCAGATTTAACTCCAGCACATCTGTTTGTCTGGTCAGAAGGATGTTTTCCTCGTGTCTTTTTACACATTCTTGTACAATGAAGGTTTGTGTGTGTGTTTTGTTGCTTGTGTATGATGGGAGTCCACATCAGTATGTACAGATCTAAGTGTTGCTAAACGTCGCTGTACAGTTTTCACTAACTTCTAGTTTGTTCCACGTTATGATGATGATGATGATATGCATATTTTTAAAAACTCCATCTCAATTTTGTGAGAGAAAGATTTAATCATTTATTTATGTGAAGTTTTGTTGTTGTTTTTTCCTTTTAGTGGCCACTGTATTCGAAATTGTCATGTGTGTACCATTGAATGCAAGCTCAAATGGTAAAGTATTTGTTTGAGAGTTCATTGTTTCCATGCTGCTGTTGATCTATCTTGTCAGCTGTCAGGGAACAATAGGAAAATCGCCACATCTCACCAACGTGCAAAGCCATACCAGTGTCCGGGGCTGAATGCGGGGTTGTAAAACTTTAAGCAGTTATGTATGAGGATAAAAATGCTTTTGATAGTTGGGTACACTGAAATGAGACAATCTGTCTCCTGCAATCTGCACTGGAAGGAAGTTTTATCTGGGGCTTGTCATCAGTGACCAATTTTGTTCATATGAGTGCATGAGTGCAGACAGGGCCATAGTCATATCCATCTTCGCATCATCCCAGCTTGCTTAACACAATTATGACAGTTTATCCAACAAACAAGTGATTGATTTGGGAATAGTTCAATTAGTTGCACCGGATGTTGCCATGACAATATTTTTTGTCATGACTACAGCAACATCAATATTTTTGGCGACTCAATCATGACTTATTACTTTTCAGACAGTCGGCGCCAGTTCTCTTATTGCGTCAGTTTCTTTTCATGTCACGGTTTTTCTACCTGTATATCTACATGTATGTGGTTTCTATTACATTTATAATATACGTACATATGTATCTATACACAGACACTCTCACAGCCTCGTTGTGGATTGTTGTTGACGATATTATGCTCTGCTCGGCTCACGCTCTGCTAAGTCTTTAGATGTAGCAGTATTGATATGTTTAGTGTTGAAACAAAGCAGGCTTATTGGTTTTGTATGCATTCCGTTCTCTTCTCTTTCTTTTTCCTTTCAGTTACTCCTTCTAAGTGCTTTAAGCTAGAAAGGTTAAGATTCTTCATCTGAGCTTTATTCTGTACATTACCTGCATGGCTATGCTGAGTTGGTTTTACATTGCAAATGATATGGCAATGCATGATTGATTATATACTGTGGATTTGACTGTGCTAAATTGATTTTACCCGCCCAGGGACTGCCTACTTTTTGCTTTCGCACTTATCAATCATTTGTCATTTTCTTATCATTGTATGAATGGGTTTTGATTATTGTCAACTTCTTCTATGTATGCTCTGGTATCTCGTAGGTTTTTTTTTTTGTCAAATTGTCAGTTTGTCCGTGTGTCTATCTGTGTGGGTCGGACCATAACAGAGCCTTCTTGCCATTAAGTGTTGACATAACATTCATATACGATATCTATCAAGTCTAGCTAGGAAGCTAAAACAGTATGGGAGACATTTTCATTGTGGTATCTGTTAAATTAATCCTGTAACTCCCCAAGACAAAGTTTGAGAAAAAAACCCACCAAACTTCATATTACATGCCATGTGGGGAAACATCGTTTTTTTTCTGTATTTTGGATTTAATCCACTTTAGTAATTAGAGGCTTGGCAAATGTGCTGTGCACTGTCAAAATTAAATTAAATTGTAGCCATATAAAAATAGGAAACTTGGGGAAAAAAACATGCAGTTCCGATTCTAGAAGTAATTGCAATTCAAAGTACAATGTATGTATCGGAGTATTTACTTGTACAATTCATATAATCGGTAGCCTGATTACTGTTTTATAAATTATGTCACTGAATTTCAGTTAAAAATTATCATCTCTCTGCCCCCCACCCCGAGGCCTCGGATCAGCGCCACTGTGCTGAATTATCCCTAATTTAAATTCTGAAAAGTTGGCAAGCCTGTAATTATTTTTGGGGTGGTTGAGAAATGATGGGTTTGACAGTTTGCTTCACCTTCCTGATATCACCAATGCTCTTGCTCAGAACCAAAGTATTGACCATATAATACCCAAGTCAGTTTTCATAAAGATTGTGTCTAAAGCACGGTTCATATATCGCACCAGTTGATGGGGATTTGGGTAATTAACACACATGTACAGTATCTAGCTTCCCCTCCCCCCCACCCACCACCAAGCTTATCGCTGGTTGTTTTGCAAAGGGGCGAATATCATGAAGAAAATAATGCACTATTCGCCCCTATGTAATAGCACCGGCATTATTATAGCGTACCACTAACCCTGGAGTTTGTAGACTCTGATCTAATGATAACTTAGATTCCTTGCTTTCTTTTTTTTCCTTGTCACGCTTCTAGCTCACATATCTTCCCCTCAATCCTCTTTGCATTAATAAAAATGAAAAATTAAAGAAAAAACCCACACGTCATTTTACAAGTCAACAGGATGCAACACAGAAATGGCCACTGAGAATAACTCCCGTCTCTTAAATGACCTTACAGTGTTGCAGGGTACGTAAAACTGGTAACCAAACCTGAAATTACAATGTACATCCAATATTCGCAACACCAAAGAAGCAACAAACAATCAAAAGTCAACACCATGTATTGAAAACATCTCACTAATACTTGTGTGCTTTGAATTTCAGTAATTAGCGCACAGATAAAACTAGAGAGATGAGACCAATGGTTCCAGCACTTTTGTTTGTATTCACACACAGATGTTTTTCCGTTGAGATCTTTCAGTGTTTTACTTACGTTGTTCTTGCTGTTGCAGTTCCTTGCATCTCCTCTCACGTGTCATACTATCGCTGGTTCCTCAAAACAGTCTCGCCTCTCCTCTATTTCCAAAGCTTTGAATGTGTTTTTGCTGTGTGTGGTTGTGATATTTTTTTCGCTTATTTTTTAGAAAATTTCTTCTTGTTCACTTTTTAATTTAATTAGTGCAAAATCAAAGCAGTTAAAATTTTTATTTATATTTAGATATTGTAATTGTAATCACTCAAGCTCTTTTTGTATCCAGCTGATAGTGTTGTGGAAGAAACTGAATTTTTTATTTTAGGCTTCTTCTTTATGAAATCGATTTGAGGAGGAAGAAGATTATCCACACTGAAGGAAAGATTTATGTGATTTTTTTCTTTATAAGGATAGTACATGTATGATCTTAATTTTTGCTTTCTCTCCTGACTGAGTATCTTATTTTGCGTGGTTTGTGATAATTTCTGCGTACTACATGTATTTTGATTTTCTAGCGAGTATGCAAGTCCATGTTCCGGCTTCTTCCTGTAGATGAGATGTTTTTGTACCATGTATGTTTTGGCTTGACCCCCAGCTGTAGCTGTGTGTGGTTTATGTATGGACATTTTTTTTCTATTTTGCATAGCGTGTACTTTCTGGTTCATGCTAGCTGTGTACGGGGATAAAGTTACTATTACTACATTGTATGTCTTTATTTTCTGACTAATATTGCCCCATGTGCTCATAAATAAATATCGTCTTAAAATGTGAAATTTGCAGTGTTTGTCGTGCCTCCCTCCAACATGTTGGTGTAGATTGAAGGATGATTTTGTGCCTTGTCATTGCAGTATTCAAATTTTTCTCTCCTCCCTCTCTCGCTCCCTCTCTTTCTCCCCTCTCTCTCTCCCCCTCTCCCTCCCTCTCTCTCTGTCTCCACTCTTTCTCTCTTTCTGTCTCTGGATCACTTTCTCCCCCCACCCCAAACCGCCTTTCCTCCTGCTTCTCCCCCCCCCTCTCATTCCTTCATGAATGTGTATTATTATGTTGTTGTGTCTCTCTTAGCCTTGGTTGCCTTTACAGACAGTCGAAATAGTTCGCATTTTTAATGACCTTGTAACGCTTCAAGGGGCATGGAGAAAATCCCTAGCATGTAACGAAAATGTAACTGGGAATAGCGTTCCTCAAGGAAAGCTGGTCAGCTGGCATTGTGTTGGTGAGATAAATTGAGAAATAATAGATTCATAGGTTGCATTTATATATCGCATTTCCCCGATCGAAAGCAAGCTCTATGCGCTTTACAATCATTATTACCCCCAGCAGACTGAGTCATTCAAAAACCTTCTCAACTTCCTGGGAACCATACAGTGCAAGCTGCTATCTTACAGGCGCTAAAGCACTAACACTAACATACTGACAAGATCGTTCTCTTCATCATCTGCTTGAAAATTGTTGAAAGGTCGCTTTTAAGCACGGCTAGGATAACCCTACCTAAACCCAGAATCGGGTTTGGCCATTTGTGCCTAAAAGCGACCAATTTACGTCAAATGACCAACCGGCGCCTGTGGTGTAACAGTTGGGCTCTTTGCGTATCATGCAGAGGACGTTGAGCAATTGATTTAATAGATCAGCTACGAAGATTTAGCTGCTGGGGCAATGTTCCTTTCAGCCCACTAGCCCAGGTTGGTCCTGACAGGCAGGGTCGGAGTAGCCCAAATATTACAAGGGATGTTGAGCGAAAAATCAAACGAAAGGACAATACCAGTTTGCAAAAAAATAGTAATTACATGTAGAAAGAAATGGGTTTTCCCCAAAAAGTCATAACCTCACCTATTCAGCACCAGTGCGAAGAAGCCATGCGACACTGACGACAAACTTCCTGTCTGTGAGAGGCAGCACTCGCTACGCAGCCTTCTCTACGCTCTGCACTGCCCTTGGACTTAAATGTGAGTTTGCTGTCAGTTTTTGTTTTTAGTTTTACGCCCCTTTCGACACTGTAAGATGATCTAAGAGACGGACTACATGTACATCGACGCTGTCTGTCAGAGCCAACCCGGACTGGAGAGGGACGTATCCCATCAGCAAGAAGACGTGGCGGAGATCGAGATTCTCGTCCTAACTAGGGAATCGAACTCGGGTCTTCTACGTGATAGATGAAGTAGAAGAGCCCAACCATTGCATCATAGAAGCCGGGTTACTACGGGGTAGGCCTACTGATGTGATAAAGATATTTCTTTATTTTTCTGGCTTTTTCTTATGCCCTGAGAATGAATGTTGACTACAAAATACAAAATCCGTCGAAAATCAATAGTTTTCAAAGTATGCAGTCTCCATTTATGCTAATTTTTCAAAATATGTATTTAATCAGGTCTGGGTTGGAGTAGTCTGGGCGCCAAATTGACCTTATAGAGTTTATGGAGCCCTAAAACCCTAACCCAAACCAAACCAATTTGAGTATCCCGTCTCTTAAATGACCTACTTACAATGTTGCAGGGGACGTAAAACTGGTAGCTAAACCAATAAATTATGACATTACCAACATCAGAAGTAACGGCAGTAACAACAGACAGAGCTAGCCAGCCACAACGAAAAGCAAAACATGTTTATATATATAATACATGTATATATTACAATGTATGTATATAAAAAAGGAAAGAAAGCCGTTCCCGCGCTCACTTAAGTCATGAGGAGGTGTGTGTATGTGTGTGTGTGTGTGTGTGTGTGTGTGTGTGTGTGTGTGTGTGTGTGTGTGTGTGTGTGTGTTTGCGTGCGTGTGTGTATGAAACAGTAGCACATCATCTTTTTGAGTGCCCATCCCTGCACGATCTCCGGAAATATCTGTTACCACAATAATACTCCGTATGGAAACCCTGAGCAACTGAGGAAGACATCCCAATACTATGTCATGGCATCAAGTCGAAGGGCAAGAGCCCAAATGACTGCTGGATCTGAAAAGTAAAGTAAAGTAATTGTGTGTGTGTGTGTGTGTGTGTGTGTGTGTGTGTGTGTGTGTGTGTGTGTGTGTGTTTGGGGGTGGGGGGGTGGGGGGGGTTGGTG
>JAUKPP010136639.1:0-15081 GCA_032273245.1 Phyllaplysia taylori
GGAGTGAGTGGATAAGGAGAAATATTCTTTGCTTTTGCTTTTGCTTTTTTTCAATGTTTTTATATTTCTTGCACAAAAGTATTTTGGAGCAGCTCTTTGTATCTTTTTCCATGACTATGGTTTTACCACCCAGTACCCTGATTTATGCTTTATTGTCCATATATTGCTGTGTTAACACATAACGCTGTTTTCAGCTACACACAGATTATTCTTGAGGATTTCTGTATTTTTTTTTTTTTTACTGCATGCAAGTATTTGTTATTTTATATATTTATTCAAATTAAAAATTGAACCCTATGTAACATCATGTATAATATTCAAAACCTACTCAGAGGCAAAAGAAACGCAAATAAGTGAAGCATGAACAAAACACACTATACTCAACAGGGTGTTGTTGTGTGTAAATGAACTTTTAATTTACCCAATTAACACCACCATGAGGGTGTCAGTAGGTGAGTGTTTTTGTGTGGTTTTAGCGCCACTGTTATTTCTACGACCTTGACCTCGGGACAGATAATCAGTGCCATATATGACCTCCGTTGGCTGGAATAACTGGAGTACCTACAAATGATCGATGGCTGCAGCCAATTGAAGAGCTGTAATGGTCTTGGTTAAAGCAGATTGAGCTGCCTCTGGATAGTTTCCCCAAACGTATTCAATGGGCTTGAAGTTAAATTACCAAGCCGATTTGGGCACACGATTGATGTTGTTCTGCTCTAGGAATTGTTGTGTTACACAAGCAATATGAGTTTTTGCATTGTCTTGCTCCAAAAAGAAGTTCAATTACCTTCCGGCGGTGCTGAGGTGTTAGAACTGGCATGCGACAGGGCTGTCTGCACAGAAGGTTTGTGGATTGCAATCTCTGCCGCACACTTCTGATACTCATGACCTGTCCCATTCGTTTGATACTGTTCCTGGCGGTCTCAGTGGCTACCAGGAATAGATTCATGCCGTGTTGGCGCACCATGAGGCGATCCTGAGCTGCAATTGTGCCCTGATGTTCCGGCTCTGGGGAGATTACTCTTGAAATTGGTTCTGCAGTCTGTAGGTGGTGAAGACATGGAGGCCTGTAACAGTTGTCACATGTTGAGCACTCTCTATTCTGTAGTCGTCCAATATCGTTCAAACGTTTTTCTGATGGAAGTCTTGGCATCTTGATACTGCTTCTGTTTTGAACGGAGTTCCTTATTTTGATGCTTCAAGTTTATAGGCCAGACCCACGTGTCCTCATGAACACAAATTTTCTACTCGAATGATGCAGCAAGTGAATACCAGTGCTCTATATTAATTGTTTAGCTGTTGGTTGCAGAAGCGGCCAATCAGGCCACTGCATTGTTCGAATATGACCAAGATAGAGGGTTTAGCCATGTTTCAATCTAGCATGTGAACACTACCCATCAATCGAAACTTTAGCTCGCGATTTGACTATGATGAAAATTTCGCGTTTCTTTTGCCTCAGAGTAGGCCTATATGTATTATTGCTGCTGTGATTTGGTTTGATTTAAGAGTCATTAACGTTTCAATCATATTAAAAAATTCATTCAGAAATGAGCAACTAGTGCACAGTCAATTGTGAAATTTTTTATTTTTTGGGAGCATGTATAATCTTGTTATTCTGTGGAGACCATATGTAATTTTGTTCTTCTGTGGAGAGCATGTATAATTTTGTCACGCTATGGAGAGCATGTAGATTCTTTTATATTCTGCGGAGAGCATGCATAATTTTTGGCAAATTGTGTTATTGTGTAAGATCAATTAGAGAGTACCATTTGAAGATGATTCCTTTGACCAGGTGCTGTCTAGTGAGGTTGGTCAGAAATACTGGAGTTTCTTTATTGATTGAGGTGTTAAATTTAATCAATTTTCTTGCGACTTCACTTGGTCATGTTTTGCTGTTGAAATGCTTATGGCAGCATTTGATGATTTTTGTTGAACATGCATTGTTGATGGGTCATCTTAGTCTTTCTCTCTTGTAAATAATTTTGTTTTTTTTAACACTTCATCGACTACTTGTTGATTAATGAATTTTTTATTCTTACCAAGGTAAATATTTTTCATCCCGTTTCGGGCTAACTGGGACGGTTTTTGATGGTTTCTTACCACATATTCCTATATGTGAAGGCTAAGAAATTATATGCTTGTAAATAGATCAAGATAGTGGGCAAAAATCATTCAACTGAATTTTGAATTTTTGTTCAGTTACTCAGGTTATTTGCTTAGAAGCCTCTGATATGCCAACAGCCCTGTCTGATCTTTTAAGTTTTGAGCAGAGGAAATTACACATTTGACACATATGGAAGTCAGATTGAGAATCTGCGATGATCAAGTATTTTCAAATTATTTTGTAAACTTTTAAGTGTACAATTTTTGTTCCTTAGTATTGGTAGTCATAGAGAAACTAGTCTATGCATAATGTACTTACCAGTTGTAAAGGAGGGATATCTTTGATCGGATGAACACAGTGTACACATGTTACCAACAAACCACCACATGGTCTGGACTTTTACAAGACTTTTTTTTTACAAAATTTTGAAATAATGTTTAAAGATATAATATATTATTTCCTATAATATTACAGTAATATAAATGGTAGGTCAACTTAACAATGATGTAGCCACTGCGAGTGTATAAAGTCTTTTTTAGAAAACACCATATTCCACATATTAGTTATCATGTCTAAGTGTGTTACTGTTGTTTAGTTTGATTTTGTCTTGTTCTGATTGAGGTTTGGTTGACATCAGTCGTAATTTATTATGGTATAAGTGATATTTATATGTTCCTTTAAAGTAAGAGCCATAAACGAAAATCACCAACTGTAGTCATAATATTGAAAATTTGGTATATCCATGTCTTCCAGACAAGATTCAGAGATCATGATTTCTATATAAAATTTTTACTGACTTGGTTTCTGCAATCGCTTTTTCATGTAGTAAGATCAGGTGTTGAGATAAAAGTGTTCATACGTATTGCGACGCCATGAAATCAGACACTCTTCAATTTTTGGCATATGGGGTTATTGGTATCATATTAATTTTATTTCGTACATTTTTCTTTCTTTCATGAAAAAATATATTATGTAATCCTATCTTGAATTGGAATTGAGCGTTTGAGATATATAAGATAGTCTATGTCATCTGTTGTAAGAAGGAAAATGATGGGCAAGAAAATTGCCATTACAGCTTCGTGGCCTTTATAATTACATTTTTTCCTTTTTCAACATTCTATTGTATGATTCTCCCTGAAATGTATTTCGTATTAGACATAGAAAGGGTTAGGGTACAAACAACATTCGCATTTTAATAGCCATTGGCTGTATGCATCAAGCTAGGTGTACGATCTTATGACTGCGTAGATGCACGAAACACTCGTAAACCTACACAGTGTGTAAATTTCCTTGCACCCAGTGCAAGTCGCCAACAAACTTATGCGAGCTGGTGAGTTCTACTAACCAAACTTACACAGTGCGTAGCCGCCAACTTTTATGCATGACAAATTCAACCAAAATACACCTAGATGTAGTAGCTACGACGTACTAGCCCCTACGACCTACTAAGCCTACGAGTGCTTGATGCATACGTCCACAGAAGAATACTTGAAACTCCATTCCCCATGTTTTGATGAGTGCTTGATTTCATGGAGACACGACACATTATATTTATTGTACACAGGGTAAGGATATAGAATAGTCATTGCTGAGATATTACTATTGCAGTTTACTGTGAACCCAATGAAGTGTTAAGCTTAGAACATCCTTTTTATTCTTCAAGAGCATTGAGCATTGTACAATATGGAAATGCACCATAAATGCTATTCATTATTATTATTATTCTTTAGAAGGTTGAAGGGAAAACAGAAACTTTTGTTGTTTTCTTACGTATAATCATGAATTTTATGAACAAGAGATTTTTAGATATGTTGGTCTGAAGTTTTAAGAGTGATAAGAAAATTGGATGGTAGATTATAATTATGGCGGTGTAACAGCACAACTACCAAAACTGGATTTTTTGTGACAATCACTTTTTTTTTTTCTTCATATTTCAAGGCATTGGCAAGGGGGTGCATGTCCTATACATATATCTCAGTCTGTTGGTTCAACAAAAAAAAACTGGACAGTGGTCAAATTCCATACAACAGTACCTTGATTTATATTGTAGCAGTGGAAAAATTAAGTTACGATGGTTGAGCTGTTACTCTGCGACATGAGAAATTTGAAATTTATACGTCAAGGGCATAGGGATAGCAGCAGGAATGCTTGGCATTTTTATTATATTGTTATATTGAGTTTATAAAGGTTTTGATTTTATTTGTTTATTTTTATTTGTGTTCTGCTTTGACTCAGACCTTTTTTAAGGAAAGAGATGGGATGGTTGAGGGGGCAGGGGGAGGGAGAGATAAGTGAAGCCAGCCAGATGGGAAAGAGGCTAGAAAGTATTATACATTTCATTGTGTTATGAGTTAAACTGCGGTACTAAAGCGCTGTCTCTCTAGAAGTAGGAGTGTGTCATGTAAAGTGTTGCCATAAGTAGGCCTATTGGTCTTAATCACAGATGGCAGCATTTCTGAAACTAGGGAGCAGTGACTGCAAAACTGACATACTTCAACTGGGTTTGGTGCCTAAGTACATGTTGTAAGTTATTTACTTTCCTTGCTGAGGTGAATCAGATCTGTTGTTGCTGATGTTTTTTTTTTGTTTTTCATCTTTTGTTTTCCCCTTTTCATTTTTCTTTTTCCCCCTGAGAATCAAAGTTGGCAGTTATGTTATATTGAATGTTTTTGTTATGTTTATTTTTGGCAGCTAAAACAGCCAAAGACGCCGGCGCCTCTATAAACAGCTAAATTTAAATTAATTTTTTGTTTTGTTTCCTTGAGAATCAATCTTGACATTTTGTTGTTATTGTGCTACTGCTTTTTCTTTTTTCCCCCTTAGCTTCTTTTCATTTCTTGAGCAAATCAAAGGTTCCAGTTTTGCTTTCATTATAATATATGGACTATAGTGACATTTTCTATTGGGTCCTATTTTATGGTCCTTACGGAGTGTAGGTGTGTGTTGGTTCTTGTTTTTTTTTTTACATTTCTAAAGCAAGGGCTTCCACATAGATTTTTATCATTGTTGATTGTTATTATAATACACAGTTGATTTTGTGTGTGTATTTTGCAATCCTGTGTGTTTTTGTTTATATTTTATAATCCTTGCTGCTTTTTAATTGATTTTTTAATATTGATTTTGTGTGTGTGGTTTATAATCTTCATTGAGCCATTGCTTTGTTCGCCTGGTTTGCAAGATACCATTGCTTTCATGTGGCTTCATCTGTTTTGCTTACTGTGTAGGAATGATCTACTTTTTCCCCATGCAGGCTTTCGTTGTACAGCTGAAATCTAATATTTTGGGATTAGAAATAACATGTAGGCCTATAACCAGTGAGCTATACAAACGCAAAAGAAATCTGTTGGTATGTAAAGACATATATTGTATAATGGCAATTAATGTACCATTAGCATATACATATATTTCCAACTCAACTGCAGCATTGAGACACTTCAGTTTCTGTTTCTGGATCTAGATGTTGAAATAAGTGATATGCACACAGCTGCAGTGTTAATAATATTGCAGAAGGAATTCATCCTCATTGCTCTCAGATCAGAAATTTCACAAGGTTGTTCTTTTACAGTGGAGTGGGGAAGTTAAGGTTGTATCTCTAAGTTTTATACTCTGTAAGCATTTAAATATTCAGTGCATAGAAATGCTAAAGTCTTATTTTACAGGGGAACCATCAAATCACTCTGTGCAGTACATACTAGTGGTGCAATAATTAGGCTCTTCATCTGTCATGCAGAGAACGGGAGTTTGAGATCCCCATTCTGGTCAAACATCTCAGACTCTTTTCTGGGATGTTGTGCTATTCTCAGCCCGGGTTGGTCCTGACATGCAGGGTTGGAGAAATCTGCCTCTTATTGCCTTTTGGTGTTACAAGGGGCGTAAAATGACAAATAAAATAAAATCAAACAGTTTAGGCGAGGATTTGAAAAGCATTGAATTGGAAAAGCATAATTTTATAGGAAAGGGAGGAGGAGGGGAAAACATTTATCAGCCTCATGAGTGATCTCAGTTTCTCCAGTTGTATTAAAATGGCATTTACATGTTTTTACAATCTCTTGTATGCAAAAGGATTTTATCTTATGATGTAAAACTAAAGTGTGCTTGCATTGCATTTGACATGCTACTAAACTGTCGTGATAGGATCTATTGAGATATACGGAGGCTAAGCTTAATTCTAGGTAATCTCCAACCTGGTCCTGTTCTGTGAATTTTGATATGATTTTTTTCTATAGTATCGTATTCAGCAATACTAATGAATGCTTTACTAAGCTTTTAACTGTCAACTTTTTGCAGTGCTAAGGAGGTAAGTCAGAACTTACAGGGCTGATTTCTATTAAACATGGTTTCCTGAATTTGGACAATTTTTAAAATTCAAATCATAGGCATAGGTTTTTATTTAATAATGCTTTCTTACCAGTACCAAATTTTAGCTTGAACACTTGTTCTTCAAGCAATAGACTTTGGAAATGAGTTTTTTATCATCTGTCTCAGTCATAAACTCCTACGTTGATGTGCCACAAAATACGAGACTTGTCTTTTTTAGATGAGGTAGTGATAATATTATGCTTTGATCAAATGTACAGGGACTGTAAAAGGCTTGATGGTAAATGGATTTGAAGCGTACAAGTAGGCTACTTCCCATACCTCCTGCTGTTAGTTTTAAGATTTATTTGTAAACAGTAACCATGGCATTAGTTCAGCATTTCCCTTCTTCTTTTTTGTGTGGAGAGTTGCCGAAACTTGATTTACCCTTCACTCAACCTCTGGGTACTTTACATCTCTCTCTTGTTTCTTTTTCTTTGCTCTGTCACTCAACCTCCGAGTACTTTACATCTCTCCCTTGTTTCTTTTTCTTTGCTCTGTCACTCAACCTCAGAGTACTTTACATCTCTCCCTTGTTTCTTTTTCTTTGCTCTGTCACTCAACCTCTGGGTACTTTACATCTCTCTCTTGTTTCTTTTTCTTTGCTCTGTCACTCAACCTCAGAGTACTTTACATCTCTCTCTTGTTTCTTTTTCTTTGCTCTGTCACTCAACCTCAGAGTACTTTACTTCTCTCCCTTGTTTCTTTGCCCTGTGTGTAGCTCCAGCTTATCAACTAATGGATGTTGGAGCTTAGCCAAAGCAGTCAATAGTCAATCACTTTCTCTCTCCTCATCTTTTTATTGGTTGTTCTACCATTCGTATTGTAAATACTTCATTTCTCTTTTATCTTTGTTCCCACTTACTCAACTGACTACGGTTGGCCTTGACGTTTAGTTATTTTTCTCCTAATCAAATTTTGAGCCCCTCTGGCTCTTTTTGGACTTTTCAAATGATTTGTTGAAAATAATCAATCCTGTAATTCTCAGTATTACTACCTTGAAATGGTCACAATACTTACCCAGATGTACAGTCTAGGTAGTGATACTCTTATAACAAATCCACCCAACCTAGCAGCACATTTTTATTTCGTCATCAATTATCCAAATTTATTTTAATCTCAGAAATCCTTCACATGCACAATGTATTCTTTTCATCACTCAGAATTAATGTCATAAAAAAAAAAATTTAGACCTTTCGCAGATTGTCTTATGGTATCACCGACCCTTTTTGCTTATCTCTTGTACAGTTTGAAAAGATTAAGTTTGATGAAATGTTGTTTGCCTTCTTTGTACAAAAGGGTAGGATTCTATCATCACCCACTTACATTTTTGTCCTCACTCTCATCAATGTCATTCTTAACCTTACACTCTATGCAGGCTACAGTTGGGATGTTTTGTAGGATTTGTTGAAATCATGTTTCAATTCACCACCTCTTTGTATTTTACATTCCCTTATGTGCACTTACTGCTGGGCAAATAACTGCATTTGTTCTGGACATTTTGACTTTGTGATTGAATTTTCAATTGCAACTCGAAATTGAAACGTTGGTAGTATTTTTGGGGGTATGTTAGGTCTATTGCAGTAATGATTTTTATCTGGCGCAATATTTTAACAAAATGTTCGTAGATTATATTGATATAGGTGGTTTTTGTTTTTGTGACTTGTCAAGACAATATTGCTTGTTCACCGATCTAGATTTGCCTCACTTGTTGCTTCTGTAGGTCTACAATATTTGTGGATAGATTTTTTCTTCTGGAAAGTGCCTGTATTTGTGGTACATGCACATGTTGTTTTTAGAAATTTGCCTGATCTGTTTCTTCTGTATAAAATTATTTTTTTTATACAAAGAATAGTTTTCCTCTTGAGTAAGCGCCTGCATTGGTAGTACGCGCACATGTGGTTTTAGAAATTTGCCTTATAATTCATTTCTTCTTTACAACATTTTGGGAAAGAATACATGTACATTTATTTTCTTCTTTTGAAAGTTCCCCTATTGGTGTTACATTTACATCTATCAGTACCTTGGGACAATGTTGAATGTTTGTTTGATGTTATGGATGCATTTTTCCTGTGACTGAGATTAATTTGATTTCTGGATATGAAGAGTATTATAGTCACATAGAAAGTCCCTATAGTGTGGTAAGAAAAACTTGATATGCCTTTTGTTGTTCTCGTGTTCAGAACTTGTCACAATAGGCTATACAATAGAACCCGCATAAGTTGACATTGCTGGGACTATTGAAATCACGTCGAGTAAAGAGAACGTCAACTTAAGGGATGTCAATGTAGTAAATAAAGGCGAATGTCGAGTCGATAGATGTCGAGATATGCGGTTTCTGCTGTATAGCAAATGTGAGGAGAGCTAAGAAAATTTTTTACCTCTAGCATTTGATCACGTGGACATGTTGTACAACATTAGAGAGTTTTTAAAGACCTGCAAGTTTGTGAAAAAGTTTTCACTCTCTTTAGCCCACTTGTCAAAATATTATTGAGGTTTGATGAAGTGGTTTGAAAAAGTAAAGTGCTAAGTAATTTGAGAAAAAATTGCCTTAACTCCTTACTACTACATGTACTACTACAACAGGAAACAAACCAAACCTTTCAGTAGCCTGTCAAAAATCGCCAAGCTTCGGATTTTTTGGGATGAAGGAAGTGACTAAAAAGAAAGATAGCACTATTTGAGAGTTCAAGATTTTCACCCACACATTGAATTTTCTCATTTTTCTCCGTTTTTAGTTTGTGAGAGATAAATATTTTTTTCAGCTGGCCTCTTAAATTATGGCTTTCACTGTGAAATAATACATAACATTGTTCCAGCAGGTGTTATCCGTTGAAATTTACTTGAAGTAGTAATGTCAAAAAGGTCGTACGCGATAGGGGAAATGGATTGTGCTTGTTTGTGATAAATTTCCCTGCTCCAGGGCGGTGAAAACCTTGATGATCCATGACAGGGTTAAGCAATGATTTATTTGCCAAAAATTCCTGGTAAATAGCTGTACAGCTGTACTAATTGACTGTACATCAGACGTCGACGAACATTGTTAAATCAGACAAAAAAAATGTAATCAGTCAGTGGAGCATGATGGTCAGCTATTGTTGCAGAAGTGAGTGTGATTATACTTGGAGTTCCTTCCCTTTGATATGACTTGACAATGTGTTCATATGGCTTTTTCAAAATTCACTTGTGATTATCACAATTTTTTGTTTTGTTTTTTCAGATCAGTTTTTATAAAAGTTCATGACAATACGGTATTGGAAGCCTGTGTGGAAACTAATCTTTTTTTTTTTGTTACAATAAGCATTGAAGCCAGAGTGTTCAGTAAGCACAGGGTATATATATAGACCTTTATGGAAAAAAAGTACTTAAGTCTATTTACGCACTTCTGACACAATCAGAGTAACAGTACTGACGTCCATGGTGAAATGGCCAGGCTCTTCATCTGTCACTCAGAGGAGGGGAGTTCGATCCCCACATCAGACCCACATCTCCATCTTTCTGCTGGGATGTTGTGGCCACTTCAAGTGTGACCATACAATGTTGCAAGATGTGTAAAACCAAAAACTACACCAAGCGTACCAGTAACCTTTTCCCCCTCGTCAAAACTCATGCATGTATCCTGGAATGTTTGGACATTGAGAGGAGGGACTTTGAGACTCTTTTCTTCTCAACATATTTATAGACATGTAGCTCAAAAGAAAGGGGAATCTTTCAGCATCAAATATTAAAGCCTTCAAGTGTGGTATTCTCTCACTTCCTTGTATCAATAAAGAACTGTTGTTTCGAACCATCAAATGGCTTATCAAGAAAGAGAGTACATTATCGTGTAATGAGAAGATTTTTTCACTTTTTTTTATATATATATTCTGAAGTATGTTTATAAATGATAACATCTCTTTGTGATGAGGAAATCTCCAATCTTCAGTAATTTTACACTAACTTGTTCCTATGTGAAAAGCTATCATCATGTTTTTCTAGCTTAGTTAACAAACCTCTGCAGACTGAGAGAAGTTCTAGCACGTTTTCTTCATTCTGAAACTCTCTACAGGCTAAAACAACAAAAGAAGCTGGTGCCTATAAATAAATAAATAACATCAAAGTAACTTAACTTCAAACTGAAACACTGTGCACCGAAATAATTTTTGGGTAATTTTCTTCATTCTGAAACATCGTTATTTGTTTTCTTGTGCGGTAGTTAGTTTAAAGTTAGTTGTTTATAGAGGCAGCAGCACCTTTAGCTGTTTTCGTATGTTGGTATATATATATATATATATATATTGCTTTTTAGAACACAGATAGTAATGAGCAGCTTATTGGTTTTTATGAAAATCACAAACCTGATTTACACCGCTTGTGAAAGACAATAAATAATACATGTACATGTAATTTGTTTTTAGGAGGTATCATGTTATTTTTCTGATCGTGATTTGGACAAATATCATTGCTCAATACATTATGCAAATCGATATATATTTTAAGAATAATTTAATTTAAATTACTCTCAATGGCGTTATTGTTATAATGTCTATTAACATAATTTAATGCATGTAATAATTGCCCCTTGAAAAAAGAATGAAATAAAAAGTCTATGGAGATGCAAATTTGTTTTTTATCTTACCATCATCCCTACGGTAAGACATCCTTCCCCCTCCCAATAAGCTAGAAACAAATGTGATTCTTTGAATTCTGTGCATTACGACTTGCTTAAAGAATGCGAGGGAAAAGAAACGTCTACAATGCACAGAAACAGAAAGGCACATCTTAACCTAATGCCAAAATGTTGGTCATCATGAAATCTCCAACCTTTCAAAGCATACATTACTCTGATGGAATCCTTGTGAAAATATCTGATTTAAAAAAAGAGCTTTTTGCCCCAAAAATAACGTTTCTCTTAAAAAAGAAGAGTTTTGAACATGAGAGTTTAAGAAATTTTTAGAACTCACACAAGAGGACGCAAAGGGTCTCTTTGTTGAATAGGTCAAGCGGTCGCTGAACGATTATTCAAAGTCCTGTTTTTACGTTTATATTCTAAATAAAGAACGCCGTAAAACGTTTCTGTGACCAGACACCTCTTTTCAAGCAGAAATAGTTCGGCTCGTTGTGTTGGTACAATGATGATGCTGTGAAGGATAATGATTGTTCTCCTGAATCAAAGGACTGATGACCAGCGCTGTGGTGTAATGGTTAGGCTCTTCGCCCATCATACGGGAGGATCTTAGATCGATCCCCGGTCGCGGACGATCTGTTTTTTTTCCGGCTGGGATTTTTCCCTCTCAGCCCGGGTTGGCACTGACATGCAGGGTCGAAGTAGCCCGTCTCTTAAATGACCTTACGGTATTGCAGGGGACGTAAAACTGGTAACCAAAAACGGACTGATGGAAGAACCGGAAGAAAACATTGCCATAATCTCAACCTTTCTTGTCTTTGACGTCAAGGGTTGTTCCAAATCGAGCTTACACTTATTTTGATTCCCCCCCTTTTCCGCCATAATCGACACAACTATGTGAATTAGGAAGTGCAATTTGGCGACCAAATTAGGTGAAATAATAATGGTATAAAGAAAACAACAGAAGAAACTAGCAACATCAAAGACCTTGGTATAATACATGAAGTTAGATGATCAATAACATGGGGAAAAACATAGGCCTACATTTCAACCTCTTACTTGTTTTTTATGCTAGA
Organism: Phyllaplysia taylori; assembly: GCA_032273245.1. Taxonomy (NCBI): domain Eukaryota; kingdom Metazoa; phylum Mollusca; class Gastropoda; order Aplysiida; family Aplysiidae; genus Phyllaplysia; species Phyllaplysia taylori. The sequence goes on from JAUKPP010136639.1 coordinate 12,143, forward strand.
AAAACCAAGGGTTATTTTTATTACAGCGCATTTAGGTGCAGATCTGCTCCCTCCTCTCTGGGTAATCCCACTGTTACATGTATTACTATTTTTATCGAATAGGGAACAGCTCTATTCGTCCAAAAAGGGGAAACCAAATCAACTATGAGGTGTTAAAAACCAACATTTCAACCCCAATCTGTTCTTAATGTCATCACAGACACGAATACAATGTCTGTGATGTCATTTGTCGTGAAGAGTTGCGCCTCCTTACACCAGAGAGTCTATATTTATAGAGGAGGAACGAAGCCTATAAACGCAAATCTGGGTCATAGAATCGAAGCGCAAAGAACAAAAGAAAACGTAGCAGACTTAATGTGAATGGTGGTCCGCGCTTGGTTATTGTAATACGCAGCTGCGCTCCAAATGCACAGTTGTCAAGTTCCATTTCTCCTCTCAAAATATTAGGCCATCTGCCTACACTTGCATTGTCACAATCGCACAAAGGACAACAAAAACAACAGCACCCCCAAAACAACAACAAACGAACAAGCAAAAAACAAACAAACAAACAACAACAAACAAAAATAGATCAACAACAACAAAAACCAAGAGGAGGCTAAAAGCAGCGAAAGGCTGGCGCCTCTATAAATATCCTTCTCCTTGCTACTACTGCACTGTCACAATAATTTACTGACACATGGGAGATCCATGTTGCGAACCAGGATATATTTGAACACCGAGTGAAAAGAAATACTCTTGTAGCTTTTAAGCGAGCGGAGTGCAGCTTACAAACAACCGTTTGAAGGATTACGGTATTTTCGGACACACAGTGAAACAAGCCAAAGTAATTCTTGAATACATGTATATTATTATGGTAGCCTATCCTATAACATATTGTAAGTTATTAAAGATATATATTAAGAGAGAGAGAGAGAGAGACGGAAAGAGAGAGAGAGAGAGAGAGAGGAGAGAGAGAGAGAAGGGTGGAGAGAGATAGATCGAGATGGAGATAGAGAGAAGAGACAGGTAGAAGAGAAGTGACACGGGCACGGAGGAAAAGTGTAGACTCACACTTATCAAGCTCAGGCCCGTTTGATTGTTTGTGTGCGTGTGTGTGTGTATTTGAGCGGGGTGTAAGAGTCAGATAGAGAGATAGAGAGGGAGAAAGAAAATTCGGGCAGAGGACACTGGGAAACCAAGAGTCACCTTTTAAAGAGAGGAAGAAACAGAGATAGAGAGAAACAAATGGGTGGATTGGTTTGGTTACCACTTTAACGTCCCCTGCAACACTGTAAGGTCATTTAAGAGACGGGCTACTTCCACCCTGCCTATAGGACAAACCCGAGCTGTGAAGGAAGAAATCCCAGCAGGAAGAACTGTATGTAGATCGTTCGCGCCTGGGATCGAACTCGGGTCTTCCGCATGACAAGCGAAGGGCCTAACCATTACGCTATAGCACCGGTAGATAGATCGAGAGATAAACTCTACTAGTAGTAGAGCCTACATTCTCCAAACGTACAAAAAGTTATGAACTTTTAATAAATTAAGGTTGTGCAAAAAATGTTTAATACATTTGTTGCAACCGTATCCCGACCCCTACCTCCATCTCCCTTTCCCTCCCCCCCCCCTCTCTCTCTCTCTCTCTCTCTCTCTAATAATTTTTAAGAGAGTGCCTTCCAAGCTAAGCAGACCAAGTCATTCTGAAACCTTGATAAGTGTGAGTCTACACTTTTCCTCCGTGCCCATGTCACTTCTCTTCTACCTGTCTCTTAATGGCAACCCTTAGGGAAGCTTAAGCCTGATTGAGTGCTTAAGTAAAAAACAAAACAAGAAGAGGCTAAAACAGCTAAGGCTGGCGCCTCTATAAATAACCCACTCCTTACTACTACTACTTATAATTTTTATCAGCAAATTCAAGAAAGGATTTTCCCCCATTGCGGCCGCACAATTTTGCACAAACACTGAGCACTACAAATCATTAACAAATCCAGCAGAAGTCCTAAATATACAGAGACAGAAGTGACGGCCTACAAAAGCGATCAGCGACATAAAAAAAATAATTGCTTTTTTGCAGTAAAATTGTCCTGAAATTGAAAAAAAAATTAAGCTCGTCATGCTCTGGAGAAAATTGTAAAGAATCTTTTGGCGAAAACAGCATGTCGATCGATGCCGCCAGTAAAAAGCCTTTGAATGGCAAAAAATCGGCCACCACAAATAGATAATAGAAGACAGACATTTAGATACATGTATAACTTAGTATAAGAAAGGATAAGTCTTGAGACGACCGAGAAACCGCACATAAAACAGAAAAAGGTAACCCCCACCCACTGGCTTACTGACCGCTAGCCGGCAAAATTAAAGAGATCAAAGTGACCATAAGGACTTGCTATTGCCGTCTAGACAGGATGGCAAAATCTAATTCAGCCCAACCACACAAATCCCCTTTCACAAATACCCAGAAGTCCACAGACCGCCCGTGCAGAGCTTAAATTAATGGCGTCTGTGACTCATGTTTCAAAAAGAGTTTTAAAAGTTTAGGGAAGAATGGATTACATGTAGTACATAGGATGTCTTAAGCTCATAAATAACTAGAATTTATCCGTTTATTTCGTCTTTTTTTTAAATAGTTCTGTCAATTATTATGATTCATCTTCAAAGGCGGTTTTTTATATTGTTTCTGTCAACTGTCGATAATATAAAAGAACTTTGAAAATCAAAGAAATTTACTGAAATGCATCAGCAAGAACAGGGGTTTTTGGCCTTATAAGATTGTCTGTAGACATATCTCTTTTCCTGTCTACCCGTCTACTCGTTTGTGTGTTTTTGGTGGCGTCGGTGGCCTAGTGGTTAGGCTGCCAGACTCGGAATTGGAAGGTTGCGGGTTCGAATCCTAACTCGGGCCCGACGTTGTGTCCTTGGGAAAGGCATTTTACACAAATTTTCCTCACTTCACCCAG
>JAUKPP010136750.1:0-15081 GCA_032273245.1 Phyllaplysia taylori
TATTCGAATATCCAATAACTATTCGATTTCGAATATCAAGCACCTCAAAATCGAAAATCGAAATTCGCTTCTCGATTGTGCCCGTCCCTACTGCTTTCTTGCTTGTATGGACGCTACGCCTGTGAGTACACCCCTGGGTTTTTCTAGCATACATATTAGGTACGTAGAAGGGGACTGAACTATTTTAATTCTATTTCTTTGATGACACTTTAATACGAGTACGATAAAAATCGGCGCCTATGATGTAATTCAGTAATTCAGAAGACGTGAGTTCGAGGCCCGCGCAGGGCAGCTTGTTTGATTGAGTGTCATTCTCTCTGATTATCTTTTAGGCCGGTACTGTCTCCCTTAGCCCTGGTTGGCACTGACAAGCAGGGTCGTTTGGTTTGGTTAACAGTTTTACGTCCCCTGCAACACTGTAAGGTCGTTTTAAGAGACGGACTACTTTGACCCCGCCTGTCAGGGTCAACCCCGGCTGAGAGGGAAAAAATCCCAGCAGAAAAAAAACAGATCGTCCGCGACCGGGATCGAACTTCGGGTCTTCCGCATGGTAGACGAAGAGCCTAACCATTGCACCACAGCGCCGGTAGGGTCGAAGTACCGTCCCTTAAATAATCTTACAACTTACAGTGTTGCAAGGGACGTTAAGCCCCCAAATGCTATACTATAACTATAAATAAAAAATAAAAAAAAACATTCAAGAGGTGGGCCTCCATATTTACAATGGAGTTCTAGCCATAAAATCACCGACAAATCCGACGAGCTACAAGCACACTGTAAATTCGAACCCTTCGCATTAAGCGGCATCAGTGGTTTAATGGTTAGGTTCTTCGCCTATCAAGTGGAAGAAGACCAGAATTTGACCTCACGTGTGGACGATCTCGAGGGGTTTTTTTTCTCCCTGGGATTCATTCTCTCCAGTCCGGGTTGGCCTCTCAACAGGCAGGGTCGAAGTAGCCCGTCTCTAATTTATAAAATGACCTTGTAGTGTTGCAAGGGACGTAAAACTGGTAACCAAACCAAACTAAGCCTACGCATTACGGGATGAGCGGCCCATGAGCACAAACGTCTCTCTGAGCAACGAATCATGTTCATGTTGGTGGGTTTTTTCTGCTGGGATTTTTCTCCCCTCTCAGCCCGGGTTGGCCCTGACAGGCAGGGTCGAAGTAGCCGGTCTCTTAAATGACCTTACAGTGTTGCAGGGGATGTAAAACTGGTAACCAAAACCAAAAACCGTTCATGTTGGTGGGTTTGTTTATGCCCCCTGCAACATTAAGAGCCTAACCATTGCACCACAGACGCTGGTACTTTGAAGTTACCACCTAAAGGGTTTTAAGGGGCCTTTGACACTCCGAGGTCATATTGGCGCCTGGATTACTTGGTATAAATATAAACCAACTACATTATGTACATGTAGTTCCAGTATTAGTATCATTGCACTTGGTTGGTGTATCCCAGAACAGATAGTTTTTTTGTTTGTTTGGGGTTTACGGTTCCATCGACACAATACGGTCATTTCGGCGTCGAGAAACACTTTTGGTCTTTGTCCACCTTTTCCTCTTTAGAGAGGTTTTATTTAAAGTTAAAAAGTGCAATAGTCCCCTTTCTCATGAAATGGAATAAAAAGGGTTTGGTTTGGTTGCCACTTTTATGTCTCTTGCAACACTGTAAGGTCATTTAACCCAGGCCGAAAAGGAAAAATCCCAGTAGAAAAACGCAGATGCTCGTCTGCATGTAGTGTTGAAATAAGGTCCTCAGCTTGATATGCAAAGAACCTAATCATTACACAACTGACACCAGTAATAAAAGTGATTCTTTGTGTTCACTGGGATATCAAGCCAGTTGCATAGTGTAGCACTGAAAACAAGAATTACATGCACAATAAGTCAATTAGTTAGTTAGTTAGTTTAAAGTTAGTTGTTTATAGAGGCGCCAGCACCTTTGGCTGTTTTAGCCCTCAACAATAAGTCAATAGTGAGAAAAAACAAGCAACAAATTGTTTCAAAGACTACATCTACCAAGTCTGATTTTAATGACAAGTCTAGATTTTGTATAGATATGTACAGATTCCAGCTTCACACCAAACACTAAAAGCGCTCAACAGTTGTTATTTGTCTTTTTCCAAAAAGCATCAACAGAGATCAAGATTTCAAAACTCCACGCCACGGCTCAATGCCAAATTAATTTTTAGTAGAAATTTCCACAGATCATGTGTTGTCCGATTTAATAACTGCACTATAATAAAGTATTTTGTTACAACAGCTAAACAACTGAACACAGTGCAACAATAGACACCTAATGAAACCATTTCACTCTCAACACCACAACCTTTGAAGTCAGTTACCTCTCTCCCCACCTTTTCCCCTCTCTTCACCTTCCCTACTCACCCTGTTCAAGACTCAGATGTAGTGTAAGCTTACAAATTGAAAATCACTGTTAACAAAAGCATGGTTAGAATGCTTCGATTTAGTTCAATATTTTTATAATTTTTTTAAATATAAATGAGGACAACAGATTTGATACAATAAGGTACAAGGCCTTCATAATCCAATTTTCACAGCATGTCACATGGGGCAAATGACAAGCAAGGATCTCCCACACACATTTACTAAGGTTTAAAAATGTTTTTAAAAACTACAAGGGCTCTTTATACTATCCCCCGCAATTTTCTAAAATGCTCCATTCTTAATTTCAATAACAGCATCTAATTGAATTTAATGGGTGATCAAAAGACTATAATAACCTCCTAATTGTTGAACCACTCACTTTGCTTTATTCAAATCATTACATTATAGCGGTTTTACAACAATATTGTTTTCTGCCATCCAGCCGCCATGGAAACAGGAAGTTTGACAAGCAGAAAGAGAAATCTGAGATTTGTTCAATCCTCTTAGGTTCTAATCATTAGCAACCACAAAGCATCATACCAAAATAAAAACTTTTCGAGGTGTCCACGAAACAATGACTAGAAGAACTATTTGTTTCAAAGCTGTTGTTAATGAGGCTTTCCTTGCACATGTTTTGCACTGTTCAACATTCAAGCAAACTTTTGATGAGACAATTTCAGATCTCAAGCATCTATTTTTCATTCATTAAAGAAAAAGTAGACGTCTTAACAGAAAAACTTAAAAACAAATAAGCAACTTAAGATTTAACTGAAAATGAATGTGCAAACAGTGCAGGAAGTTCACAAACCCCTCGAGAGAGAGAGAGAGAGAGTTCATGAAGAGCCACTTATACAGCTTGTACAAATGCTTGTAGTTCTTCTAGCCCATACCTCTCCGAAAAATAAACAAAAAGGTAGCTGAAAATGATTAAAACCAACCAAAATTGCGAGAAAATAAAGACAGTGGATCAAAGCTAAAGCTGGCAATGTTGAAATAAGGAATTATGAAGAGCATAACTAATCATTTGAGTCATTATAAAAAAAATAGCCCAAACCAGTAAAAACTGGGAACACATTTAGTTGCTGTGTGAGCTTTCCTGAAGAAAAGATGACAGCACCTCAGTTCTGCTTCACACCAAAGCCAATGTTCTTTCAATTCAAATCTGTAACACCCTACGGTACTAATTCAAGTGTAGATGTCAAACATTTGCATTGACCAGAAACCTGGAGATGGAATCCAGCATTTACAGATCAACCGCAGATCAACTATGTCTCCAAGGTACAGAGTGATTAAAATTAACCAATTTTTTTATTACGCAATATTCATCAAATTGGTTAATTCTTTTTCAATCACCCTATGCCTTGTTGGATGATGCAATGAACATACTAGGAAAAATAACAGATGAGAACTTTCTCCTTTCTGTGACCATTTGATTAACATGAAATGGCTGTGAGATTCAGCAAAAGTTGTTTTTTTAAATTCTTTTTTCCAACATTATCATCATGTTATAAAAAAGAAATCTTGAAACTATCTGATTGTACTAAAAATAACGCAATACTCCTGCAAATGACAAATAGATGTCACAAACCAAAACAAGTCATGTTTCAAAGTCAAATTAGACAAATTTTCATCAAATTCTTTTCAAACAAAAATTAAATTGGGGCTTCATTGCGAACATAACATGCCTGCCACATTTTTGTTCTACTAGCGGCACAAGACAACAATTGAAAAAAACAAACTAAATTAAATCTCACAATTTCCTCTTCTTAAAATAGAACAGAAAGAATGAGGACAAAAAATCTTGGTTACGGTTTTAAAAACTGCATGTATACACAGAAATTAAAGTTAAAATATATGTTATCTCATCAGCCCGGGTAGCTCATTGAAGTTGATTCCAGTAAAGCGAAGCAGAGACTAAAGTAGATACACCCATAGACATGCCCACTTAACTAGTGCTGCATAACAGATTAATTATCAATCAACGTGAAATCAGAAACATTGTATAAGGCAGTCTGTAACAACAACAATAACACAAAAAAAGTTACCCTGTCTTTCAACAGTTCTTTCTTTGACATTTAAAGAGTCGTTTCCATGGATAAATCAATTCCAGTAAAGAAACTTGATAAGGACATGTAAAGCACAAACAATGCAAGAAATCATCAAGACCAAATAACAACCGTGAGCACCCATCAAACCCTGTTTGTGTCATGTAAGAAATTTGTGCCAGAGTCCTAGTCAGAACACAATCAAACACGTCGCGTTGCCCAAATTAGTAAAAATCTGATTATTTTCAAGTTGATCGACTTCTCTTCTTTTGAAACCTATCACTACTAAATGTACTATCAGAATCCATCTAACACTTTTGTAACTTTCATTCAAAGGGGCAACGTCAAATTACTACTGAATGAGAAGGGTGTAACACCATATAAATTGAAAAAAAACCCTAACAAAATCCCTGATTAACTGACTACTTAATTTCCCTCCAACCTTCATTTTCTACAATTTTGTGAATTGTCTTTTCTGCGACCGACAGGAGGCGCAAAGAAACCCTCAACACAACAAACAACGAAGCACCCATTATGAAAATTCTGCATTACCATAATTTACCACAGCATTGCACTGTGTGCGACACAGGTTTTATGACCAATTTGCTGTTTCAGAAATATGTTTTTGTTCTTTAACATTTTGTTCCAAACAGGCCTTTCATTAAATCAGAACTAGGGAGAAAAAGTAAATGTTATCTCATCACAACTCATAAAAATAACAGCAAAGAGGACAGCACAACGAGCTAACCCTTGAACAAAAACTGATCAAAAAGGGAAAGAAGGAAAGATTGTATTGAAACACAAATCACATTCCGATCAATACTCATAATAATGTTGAAACAAGTAAGCAGTGTGTATATGACGAAAATAAAAATACAAAAGCGTGTACTTTTTTAAAGCAGTAATAAAGAAGGGATGAACAACAGAAAGAAGTGTGTTCCTTAGTGACACGTCTGAGAAAAAAAAAGAAGAGAGAAATGCATCAAAAGGGAGCATCACAGACATTATTGCACTTTGTACATCCATGGATAAAAAGCACAGTAAAAAATAACAAAATTGTTGGAAAAAATAGTTCTGGTTGCTTGAAATGTTATCCATACGTTTCTCTGAACGCAACCCGTACATACAAACTACTAAGCCATGAACTTTGAACACTGTTCGTGAGGCATCCAGATCATTATGTAGTACAGTTCAGTTCATCAGATGTCATCTTCATCATGAATTCTCTCCATTTTGACAAAAGTGACTTTATCCTTAACAGTAACAAGTTCACAATTTGTACATGATAAACATCAACAGAAGTGTCACTGTTTTGAATAATCCACACAACTTCATCAACAGTCAAACGTAAAAAGACTATGGCAACTTTGATTGACACGCTGGCCCTAGACAGCTTGAATAAAATCAACAGAGTTGAAGCTGGCCCTACGTCCAAATAAACGTAGATTTTACTAGAATCTCAATTCCGTAAAAAATCTCCCAAAGCTAATTTTGAACTACACTGCTTTCAATCCAAGTTCCTAGGTAGAGCAATACCAGTTAAATTCTGATAAAAATAATCCCTGTAAGGACAATGGAGGCACTTAATCAAATTCATCATATTGAAATACAAATATTCACCAACAACGTTTGAGGGCTGTTTTCTTTATGATGGCTTTAAGCCTCAGCATTTATGAAGAACTGCAGAGCAGCGACAAAAGCAAGAAAACAATTAGGATGCAACCCATAACTGATAGAGGGGTACTGAACATTTTTAAATCCTATCTCATCTAGCTTTTTTAATCCGCTGAAGTAAGAATAAAACAGGCCTCGCTATCCATGATAATAATACTTTTCTGCTGTGAAAGATTGGGTTTGAAAAGTAAAACAAAGTCTAGGAGAAAATGAACACAGGATGTAATTCAATATTCACACTTGTGGATTACAACATGAATGTCACTTCCTCAACAACAAGACATTATATCCATATCAAACAAACAGGAATAATAAAGTCACATCAATTGTACAAATTCCTAGCCTGAAGCAACAAAGGAAATCATTGAGACTTAAGAAAATAAAAACATCAAAGGAAACTGAAATCACAAATTTTTACATCAACAGAGCGACCTTTATTCTGCGGTCAACTGTAGAGTACGGATTTCTCGATTATGGCGTTGTGCAAATCTCTAAACGAGGCTATTGGATAACATTATAAGGTAACACATGATTGTTACAAAAAAAAATTCAGGGTGTCACAACAGTGTAAGTGGAATGTTTCTACATAAATTCAAAGAAAATATTTTGTAATAAACCCATCAAATTTTGAAATATATATTATGTTTATATATATAATATGTCCACAGAACATCCCCAACACATCTGCTTTGAAGTGCCAAACATTCCCATAGGATGCCATCATGGTCCAATGGATTCACAATGCTCAACAACCTTCATAAGACTTTACAGTTTTTTGAAAAGTACGCAATTCCAAACTGCCGTTATGACAAGTTTTTCTTTTTAGCTTCACCCATCTAATTATGGTGAATGCAAAGCTGGTTTTTGTCTGCCAATGTTTGGCTTTCTACCCCAAAGAGACCATATTACATCTATTCTAGCTGCTTGGTACTCGCTACGTGGAGTGATGGCTTTATTATTTGGGTGCATCTACAGAGTGAAGCACTAAAAACAAACACACATACAGATGTGGTGTAACACACTACCTATACAGCTGTGTCGGAGTTGAAACTGAATATAATTTGTGGCCAGTGGACTTAGAAAAGAAACAAAAGACTAAAACTACGAATACAATTATGGTGGTGCTGTAACTGTAAGTTCTTTGTAATTTTTAAAGGATATTTATTCCTTATCACAAATGAAACAACCGACGTGTTTCATATCCAAAATAAAAAAAATGTTAAACAAGTGAATATGAAAATTTCTGAACTCACAGGTATAGCTATGCGTGTTTATGTGTGTGTGTGTGTATATATAGATATATAATATATATATTTATTTACAATCTAGCATTATAAAGCAATCACAGACCTTTGTTGTCAAAGTGACCATAAATGGTCAAACAAAGAATCTGCAAAGTTGTGAGTATAAAAAATCAAAACAGCCATGTCGTGTGATATCACAAAACCAAAACATTCTCATTTTGAAACCATCCCAAAGTCAGCATTACACAAAGAGTGTTGCATTAGAAATGCTAAACACCCACATCAGTCCAAACAACGGGTCATACAATAGAGTTGGTCTTCACACCTTCTTCTTTCAGAGACCATCTAAGTTGACCAAACTCACAAAACGGGTTTTCACAGACAATGGCGTAATGATAACAAAATGCCGCAGACAACCAGCTGCCGTGGCGACAACAAGTGCGACCCTCCGCTCGGGGGAGCCAACACAAGCAGCAAGGGTACTGCTTAGAAAAATTTCAGCCCAGCAGATTTGCGGTGGACCATCAGCTGTAAGAAGTGTCCAGAGGCTCTGGTTTCACCGAATTGCCGATCGTGTTGGCATAACAGTGACGAAACCCAGAGAAATTTCTCTCCCCTGGTCGTTTGATGAGGGGAGAATTTTGAAGTATTTCCTGGTGGTAGCGGAGAGAGTCAGCCAGCCGGTCGGCTCTAGCTCTTTTCGCCTCTTGTGACTCGGTCTTCTTGAGTGGTTTCATGGATAAATTGGTGGCCTGAATGTTGTCATCCCGCGGACGCTTGACGGTGAGGTTTTCTGGATACATCCCGCACTGTTCAATCACGTGGGCTTGCCGCTTCAACACAGGTGTCCCTGTACTGGACACTCGCTTCAGAGACACGCCTTCAGGGAGCAACGGCGGGGTGTCCAGGCAACCCATAGACTTATTCCTATTGTCCTTGAAGTGCTCGCGGGCGCTCAGCGTGGACATGATTGGGGTGTGAGCTGCCGGGATGGTGACCATCACAGGCTGTGGGCTGCGGTGGAGCACGGTCGTCTGGTGTTTGACCTGATGATAGTCTATCACCTGGTACGGGCTGCTGATGCCATTGCTGCCGACAACGTGGTTATTCACAGCGTGGCCGTTTCGCTGCCTGGCTTTCTTGTTGTGAGTGCCCATCACCGCCACAACCTCCGCAACATCCATCTCGTTCTCAGAGCAGAAAACTCTTGAGGCCAGCGCTTCTCGATGTCCGTTTGGACCTCGCTTTTTGTGCAACATCAGTTGGAGGTTCTCTGGGATTCCCGTCATCAGCAGGGTGTCGTGGGTCGGTATGCTAATCTTCATGGGCCCCAACTCTTCTGAGGAGCAGTGCATACCTGCCACAGTGTTGAAATCAACCTGCTTGATGGTTGTCCCGGTCAGCTCGTGCAAATCAGGCTTGTCGCCAAGCACGTCTTCCTTCACCGATGATTCTTTCTTCAATTTCTGCCGCTTCTCAGAGAGATCCAGGCTGCCAGATTTCTTGAACGTTGGGTCTGGCGTGCCGTTACGGGATGGGATTCTATTCCGGTCCACTGTGATGTCATCAGGAATTGGCTCCACATTACTTTTGTCGACAGGGCTGCACAGCACAATCAGCTCTGAAAACAAAGAAAGAACATAAGTAAAAAATTGAATAAATATACGCCTTACTTTCGGCATAAGTATCGTATCAGATAAAAATGGGTCGACATCCGTTTGACAAAGACTCATGATGATGTTTGTGTGATGATGAGTGTTCCACTCAAGATAATAGAGACAGGTAATTTTCTCTCAACTTATGCATTTAGTGAATCCGCACAACCATATGTGTATACACTCAAATTCACGCCCAACAGCTACAATGTTTACACTATGAAAAAAACTGCCACATTACAAGAGTGAAACTGTCTTGCACTTTGCTGTATGGTCTAAAATTTTGGCTGATTTCAAGAGTAACGTGTTTCCAAAAAAAAAGGAAAAAAAAAGAGGGAAGGGGGTGGGGGTGGAGGAGGAGGATAGTGATACTGGTCATCTAAGATGTCTGACTCGTTGACAGTGCCCATCTTTATCTATGTTGACTTATCTAGAGAAAAAGACTTGAGGGTTCCATTGACAGTGTTTGAATCAAAACAATACACATCTCCTGTCGACCCAATTCTATCTGGTTCCAAACATAGGGATAAAAAGAATTGAGTGTTCAGGTGCGGGCCGAACCCCCTCCATGGTAAAATTTTGCAATCCTTGCTTATTTTCTGTCGCAGCAAGAAGCCAGAAAATTTTCAATATGAAGCCAGGGAAATGAAAAAAAATGGTACTCACCACCAGCGCTGTACTGAACACGCACAGTCTTCAGCCAGTCCACAAACTTCTGAATGTCCTTGACCATGAGCCCACGGATAAGATCCAGCACTTGAGTTTTTGCCTGCATTAAACCTGGAACACAAGATTTTTATAAATTAAATATTTTGAACACAAGTCACACCCAAACTCACCCTTTAACAATATCTACACATGAATGCACTTGTTTTTGGTCTGCAAACTGCAGTGGTGATGGAATGTAAATTTAACCTCCAGAGCAGGAAATATTTCTATGAGCCTTATAACAATAATACCCTTTGTATATTTTTTTCCTTCAAACAAACAGCTAAAAGATCTACAAAGATGCATGGTAATAAATCTTCAATTTTTTTCTTTAAGCAAGTGAGAATAATTACACCCACACTGAATAAAAATGTGTCACAACATTATCTACAACAATGATCAAGTTGTATATACTTTTGGATCTGTCTTCCACTGGTGTTCTCAAAACAGAAAAAAACTTCCTTTTCCTTCTGAAGCAAGGAGCAGAATGAATGATGCTACTCTCGTCCCAGAAATCACTCCCAGAATGACGCAGATCCACCCTACTAGCCTATTGTTACCCGAAACAAGCCACTCGTGATATTTTCAGACTTCCTCACAAAAAACCACCCGCGTGCGCCAGATCAATAACAATTTGATGTCTTAAAATGTCAGCTCAATCATTATGAATGGCGTACTTTCTCAGCCGTGACATTTTCCAAGCACAAGCTTGTGAGGCTCTTTACATGAACAAGACATTTTCCCTGACAATCAGTTCAGGTGTTGTTGGGACTTTGCTACAAAATTATCAGAGGATGAATGAGGCGATGACGTAAATGTTAACATATAGGCCGACACATTCACGTGGGTAAGGGAAAATTACTGTCTCTTTGCATCACAGTTATAGGACTTGTTGAAACTCTCATTGATCTAATCAGTCAACACGTAAGTATCTTAGTCTCAAACATTCAATTGTCAATATTTGAAAGGTCTCACTTTTTTATTAATATTCATTATATAATTATCATATTATACCTCTACATGATGAAAAAAAATTATCATGAGGATGCTTGGTTTTACGCCACTGATGACACTTAAAGGTCACTTTAGTGCCAGGAATGAAAGTAGGTAATAAAAAGAAGAAGAAGAAGAAAAGGAAGAAGAAGAAGAAAAAGAAGAAGAAGAAGAAAAAGAAGAAGCAGGCTGCATCAAGCCCCATCCAAACACTTCAAAATTGAAAAATGTGTGATTAAAAAAATCACAAAGAAAATAAAAGGATAAAGAACATTTTAGAACTAGCCTTTTCATAGAAACGTTTAGTGTATTGTACATGTGATGGGCAAAATGACAAATTATCTGAATCTGAGTCTTTGACACATCCTACTGAGATGCAATTGTTAAGGGAAAGGCAAGGCACAGAGCAAACACAAATCAAACAAAAAGTCCTCTCTTTCCGAATTGTACATCCCTTTCAAGACAAGACAAAGTTGAAATCCTTGCTGTTTAACATAAAGGTGATTCTTCAATTTCTTCCTACCAATCCAACGGCTTGAATGAGGAGACACTGCTTCTTCTACTTCTTTCAAAGTGTCTTAATTTACTTCCTGGCGCTGAAATGACCTCAAGTCTTAATAATGCTATAAAATATCAACACAAATATAATATATATATAAGTCACTCACCATAAATGTCGGTGTCATCAGCATCCATGCTCCCTGATCCCACAGAGCTCGAGATACCAGGAGGCTTTACACGAACAGAGCCCCCGTTCAATTCAAAATCCTTGGCAGCCTGCATGTCTGAAGCCTGCGACAGTCCGTCGTCACTTGACAGCTCCTCTGACGTCGAATGAGACATGACCGGGCCAGAGGGCTTGATGATGTCCACAGTAGGTACGGAGTTCGAGGTTGGGGCCACACCGCCATTTTCTTTCCTCAAGGCTTCCTCACACACGGCTTCCACCAGTGGAATGCAGGCCGATCGAATTGAGTAGTTTGTGTAGTTGTCACTCAGACCTAGAAGGGGGAGAAAAAGAACATTTCAACTGAAATTGAATTTGAGTGTGATCAAGCATGTGTACAACTATGGCCCTCAAACTAAATGTTAACCTTGTGGTTTGAAGATTTCGTTCCCCTTGTTTTAATCATGGAATTTTCCCATTCTGTTCTAACATCTTCACCTACAAAGTCAATAATTCTTCACCTTAATTTTGTTCAATGGCCATAGTTTCTAGGTTGCATCCAACAGAAATCACTAATAGTAGAACCTTTTCTTTAAATCTAGTAAGTATATTAGTATAATAGTAATAGAGCCAGCTGTGACAGTATGTGTACACTATTTCACTTCTCAGGCTCGGTGTAAAACATGCATTAAATTTTCACGGTTATAACAGAAACTTTGAACTTTTTTATATGTTATCCTGTACAATTTTTTCAGCATCAGAAAACATCACATGTGTGACAATGCACCTGACCTGCTATTTTGTCACAATATATATTGCTCTCTCGTATGCTGAAGTTTGCACACTTTGACAGAAGGATTGTAGACTGAAAAAATACAATGACAATCTTTAACAGCACAGTGTTTGACAATCCAACACACCATGAATAGCATACCTGCTTGGAGTGAGATCCTTTGCATGATTTTCGTCAGAGTGCTGCTTCCAAGGGGTGCATGATCATACCACACATAGTCTGTCTGTGAAACATTGCGCTTCGGCCGCTGCCAAAAAGCATCAGTCATTGGGTGAAGGTGAGTCACATACTTCAAGAAAGAAGAGAGAGGGCAACGAGGATCTCCTGTGGGGAAAAAAAAAAGACAATTTCGACGTTATACTTTGGAGTGTGAGTTAATCCTTTTCGATAATTTTCACTCTGGAAAAGGTAGGGTGGTGAGGAATGGAAAAACATAATTCAATAAAGAAATATTTAATTAAAAAGGTGACAATGCAGACCAACAGTAAACGTAATATTTCGTTGCACATCACTTTCCTTCCATTTCCTTTAATACTTAATGTGGCAACACAATGCATATATTTTTACACGCTTGCCCCTCGAATTTATGTAAGTGGGGTTTGGTTAGGGTTAATGGTTACAAGAGGGGTTGGGGTAGTGAGGTGCTGGCAGCTTGAGGAAGTCTAACTTATTTTTGTTTTCACGTCAATGGGTGCTACTTTTTAAATTGTATTTTAATGTTGTCAATTGGCACACATCAAGCCCAAAAATAAATTTGGGCCCAGCTATCCCTACATCTCATGAGAGCATAGCCATGTGAAGTTATGGAATCTACTTATATATCAAGGTTAGCAACTTAGATGCAAAGTTAGAAGCCAAACTGAGTAAGTGTAAAAAGTTTAAATCAATAGGAGTGATGCACTGAATCAAACTGGTCACTCATTATGGAAATCAATCCATAATCTATAGTAACCTTTTATGCTGACTGTGGTCCTTTGGTGGCCCCTGTTCTCCCACCCCCTAGAAAAGGGAACAGTCTATAGTATGAGGCTAGTGCTAAACGAGAGCTTCCAGGCATAGAAAAACAAAACAAAAAAATCAGAGCAAGATAGATCTAGACCTATCTAGGTCTAGTAATATTATTATGGAGGGAGTTCCACAGATCAGATTATTTTTCAACAAAGAGAGTAGGCCTACTCTGGATTTTACTTTCAGAAACATCCTTTGAACCTCCTGGAATGAACACACAGGGAAGTTCTGCAAAGGGTCACAATCACATGCTCTGTCTACCCCAGCCCATACCAAATAGGGAACCTCTTACTTTAATACTATACTACTCCTAGTTTTCTGCCTCTAGAATCTAAAATGGGGGGAGAGAAACTTTCATAACCTGCCATTTTGTCACACCTGTGCAAGTCGTTCATCATACCTACACCGGTCGCAACTGAGCAAGAGAAGATAGGGAGAGAGAGATCTCATGAAACAGTAAGAGAGAGAGAGAAAGAGAGAGAGAAAAAAGCAAGGAAAAAAAAACTCTCATCATTCTGCCAATGTCCAAGGAGGCATAGATAAAATCCAAGAAAATCCAAGTAGGCAGGCGCATTAACGCTCGGCCAAACACAGTTGTAACCAGCAGTCATCTCGTCACAGATATTTCAGGTGTGATGAAAGTGACTGGTTACCACTTCCATAACCAATTTGATTCAGCGAGTCACATCTACTATGCTATGCTCTGGTGGTTAACATGACGAGCAGGGATAGATGGACCTAAATGTCTTTTGAATTCATCAACATCCTTGAGGTTTTAGGGAGCAGGCATAGGATTTGAAGAGGGTGCTAGAGACTTGGTCGTTCGTTTCGGAAGTCCTTACGTCTAAGACTAAGCAATAATGTAAAACCACCTTTTAAGGAAGACTCATCCAAACTCAGCGGAAGACCATTTTCTTTCACTCTTTACATTAAAGGCTTAATTGTTAACTTTGTATCTCTCTAGATCTAGATGAGGATTTCCTCGGGCCGCCAGGAATTGCTAACTGATTTGGATTAACATTAGGCATTAGGATTAGTTTGGGGCACTAGTGGTTACTAGGTTAGGATAGGGTTAGTGGTTACAACAAGAGGGGCTTTGGTTTGGTTTGGTTACCAGTTACGTCCCCTGCAACACTGTAAGGTCATTTAAGAGATGGGCTGCTTCAACCCTGCCTGCAGGGCCCACCCGGGCTGAGAGGGAAAAAAACCCAGATCGTTCGCAATCGGGGATCGAACCGGGGCCTTCCGCATGCAAGTCGAAGAGCCTAACCATTACACCACAGTGCCGGTTTCAAGAGGGGCTGGTAAGGTTAATGGTCACAACAATCAACAAGAGGGGTAAGGTTGGGCTAATTGATTACAACAAGAGGGGTTGAGGTAGTCAGGTGTAGTGCTGGCAGCTTGAGGAAGTTCTTCCTCCAGGTTTAGACTAGGATCTATCGAAATCTAGATCTACATCTAAATCTTGTCTGCATCCCGATCTAATCCCGTCTTTTACCTAACTGAGGCTACTACCATGAACTAGATCTAAGGTAAGATTGAAGAATACCGGACCAGCGATGATTTTCCCCAGTTTTTAATCTCTCTCAATGAAGAATCTCGGATAAATCTCTATTCCTTATTGTTTGTCAGGGGGGAGACCCCCCGGAAACACCCCACTCACCCCCCCCCCCCCCCTTATGAGTGGTCCCGTATTCTTCAATCTTCCCTAGATCTAGACCTAAATCTAGATTAGATCTAGACTAGCCAATAATGGTGGAGAAAAAAAAAAAGCAATTTGTATGTGGTAGACTTCTCGGCGCTTTTTCGTTGGTTACCCCAGGCTCAGAATCGAACAATTAGATATATTCAGTAATAATAATATCGATACCTGCTTTATTGAATTGTTTTCAGGGGGGCGGGGGGGG
>JAUKPP010136861.1:0-15080 GCA_032273245.1 Phyllaplysia taylori
TGTAAGGTCATTTAAGAGATGGGCTACTTCGACCCTGCCTGTCAGGGCCAACCCGGACTGAGAGGGAAAAAATGCCAACAGAAAAAAAAACCAAATCGTCCACGACCGGGATCGAATTCAGGTCTTCCGCATGATAGGTGAAGAGCCTAACCATTACACCACAGCACCAGTCATCTGAGTTAGGTCTGAGGTATAAATTATAGAGGCGCCAGCTTTTTACTGTTTTTTGCCTTACAATAAAACACATTGCATTGAGATAATCAGTGCCTCATATTTGGATAGCGTCAATTTAAAACCAAAGGAGAAGATGATGGATAATACTTGAAATATGAATATCAAAACATATTTTGGGTCAATTCTTTTCGCTATCATGTGCATAAACAATGAATCAGGGAGGTAAAAAGAAGTTGATCAAACAAATACATTTTGGGTCAGTTAGCAACGATTTCAACCTCCGCATCCCCAAAAACACCAGCGCCTTTATAAATCAACAAATGAGACCTAATTCAAACAAACTAATCAACCTCAGCAAATACCTGGGCAGCTGTGTAAAGTCTGGCTTGACCGCGTTGAAGAAAGTGACCAGCAACTGGACACTGGGCAGTACGTGATACTCCGAGTTCGGCTGGATCTGGGCTGTGTGCCAGTCGTCTCCTGAGTCGGCCAGGAGGACTTTGACGTCGCTGATCTTCATGTTGAATTGGTCGTACAGTCGGGACTCGATCTCAGACATCGTGGCATCCTGGGTGAAGTAGACAAAGAGTTGGTCAATTTGTCTTGATTTTTGTCTTTTTAAACATTTTATCTTATGAGTCATTTCTCTGTGGATAATGATAAAAATCAACTGAAAACACGGTAAAGAGAGTTTATATCAATCTCAATATAGACAAATTTCTGTCAGGTAAAATACAAGCAAATACAATAATAATGATAATAAATTGCATTTCTATTGCCCATTTTCATCTTGACGAGATGCTCAGTGTGCATTACAATGTAAAATCACAGGTAGGCCTATATAAAGGATTAAAACGTTATAGTTGAATAAAACTCCTTCCATATACATGTGCTCACAAAATAGTGCTGGTATCAAAGTCTATATGACTAATATGTAGAATGAAGCAAAACACATTGTTCATGAATAAACCACATAACGGAATAAGAATTGGCATTTTAACATGTCCACAAAAATAGAAAAGAAACAAATCTAGGCCCACTGAAAATAAATGGGTATAAATGGTAATAAATGATCTGGTTGTGCTAACATCACAAACAAAGTGAGAAGTATTGTACCTCCAGGGAGACATCTTTTGGCTGGAGTTCACTCTCAATCCTCAACGTGCCCAGATCAATGATCAACACATTACCTCCTCTGAAAATTGAGAGAAAAGTTTATAACTTATGTATAATGATTATAACTATAATGATCATAATTAACAAAACACCTCTCGTGTTTTGGCCAGACTAAGACTTGACGGCAGGCTCCATGCACAAAACAACCAGCAAAAAAACTAAAATCTAAACTTGCCTGTACTTACAAGTAATGACTTTACCCTTGAAGGTTACAAAAGCTCCAGTTAGCTTACTAAGAGAACATAACTTTCTGGGTTTTTTTTGTACAGTATAACATAGGATAACACTGTCCAAAAAGAGGGAAAGAAATAGAACATTAGAGTTTCTCAAAAACTGTCCAATAATTATCACCCAATTTGCTTTTACCAAGCAAAAATTTTGGCTACTTTAAGGCGAATAAAAAAACAAGAAACATGAAATATCCTCTGTTCTCTGCCGCCAGTTCCCTCACCTGTGCAATGTTCCATACTCTGGCACAACAATGTAAGGTGAGCGCATGTTCAGGGCAATATGGATGGTCTGGGGAGGGACAGATTCTTTTAGTGTTTTACTGCAACAACGATACTGTAAGGTCATTTTAGTACAAGGCAGTAGACTAGGACAAGGACATAATAACATCTAGACATTAGTAGAAGAAGCAGACGTAATGGGAGCAATGAAACCCAACTGTGGTGAGTGGGGTGGGGGAGAAGGAGTGCCACATTCAGACTTTGTTATGAGCAAAATTAAGTAAGAACAATTATACCATAACCAATATGGTAAGGAGACATTGAAAAATTACATATTGCATGATGCAATCTAAACATACTTCTAAAACCCTTTTTTTATTAAAAATTGTGAAATCCTAATTCTCAACTCATTTCCAAATCAGTTGAAAATAAACAGTTTTCTCTACAATAATACACAATTGAAATCTGAAATTCAAAATTGAGTTTACAGTGCTTTTTGTCAACTTTAGGATCTGAGACATAAGCCACATTTACAGAGACGAAACACACTTCATAGAGACCTTAGAACAGAGTTAGCAGTGCAAGTACAAATCTCAAATAAAGCATTAGATTGTATCTCCATTCCCTAAAAACCTTAAAAAAGCTCGGTGAGCTTTTCACCAAGTCACTCACTGTGTGTTTCTCAATAGCGTTCTGAAGTCCAGCTCGACTGTATTCAGCCACAGTGGTCAGTGTGTCCACCGCCGCTGTCTTGAAGTCCAGGCCACCTTGAGGCAGCTGGAAGAAGGCGGTCACCTCCGAGATGGAATGCTGGGGGAAGGAAACAAGAAAATTAGAGTGAATAGCTGTCGCAAGTTGGATTGTTCTCTTTGCTTTGTCAGGGCTGTGTGGTGTTTTTGACACTGTCTAGGGCATATGGACAACTGAAGAAAGGCTGTTTTTCTCTGGCAAAAAATATGTAAGTACCTTCAAAGCATTGTGTAGAGATACTTTCTGTAATTTTTAGCACTGCAATATATCAAAACAAGCTATGAAATGGAAAAAAACAACATAATTTGACACAGTATTAAGCTCTAGTGTGAGACCTACAATCCTTGATTTAATCCCGGACATCTTTACCGCACTTAGAGGTATCATTTTGTGGAGCATATCATTACATGAAGATCTTAATTTTTTACAGCTGAATATGAAGAAAAAAATGCATACAAAATATGTACTCTGTTCCACTGGTAATAAAATGTTTTTTTTTAAAAGAAATTATAATTGTGGTAGTCAAAATTTCTGTTGGAAGCATCACACGTGACTCGATGAATACTTCCACCATGGTGACAAATCCTGCATCCATCTTACCTCATCATAGACAATCTCCACTGGCTGCACATTGAGGGTGAGGGAGTAGTCGGCCTCCGTGTACAGCGGGTTGGACTCAAAGTCTAGGGTAAACACCTGGTTCACTGACGGAGCTGGAACAGACACAGACACATAGAGAGACTAAAGAAACATACTTTGCCTTTGAGAGCAACACTTTATAAGGCACAAGGTATGGCATTCATAATGATTTTCAAGAAATTAAGCTGTCCGATAAAGTGTAATCAGCACCTAATATTGTTTTCTTGCTTGACATTTTGTAAGATCACTGATGACATTTGGGATTGTAACACAACCATGCCAAATTTATCATCAGAAATCAATAAGTCATTATGTTCTGATTCTGATCTAAGTCCCCTGATTCTGATCTAAGTCCCAGGAAGTGATTTAAGACGATATATAAAGTCTGAAATAAAAAAAGTAGTAGTATCAGACAAAACATGAGCAATGACCAATCATCCGCACAGGATAAAACATTATTTTTTACAAAGAATCGTTGTAGTTCACTTCTTAACATACTAAATGTGATTTGTGAATACATGGAAAAGAAAAACCATTGCATCTTTAAATAAGAAAGAACCCTCCCCACTAAGCTGAGAAAAACAAAAGGGACTTTTCTGATATCTTTCTTCTTAATAATAAGAATAATAGATTGCATTTATATAGCGCATATCCCCACTCGAAAGCAAGCTCTATGCGCTTTACAATCAATTATTACCCCAGCAGACCAAATCATTCAGAAAACTTCTCAACTTCCTGGGAAGCATACAGTGCAAGCTGCCATTTTACAGGCGCTAAAGCACTATCATACGGACAAGATCGTTCGCTGTCTATAGCCGGGTACCCATTCACACCTGGGTAAAGTGAGGAAAATTCGTGTAAAATGCCTTTCCCAAGGACATAACATCGGGCCCAGCTGGGGTTCGAACCCGCAACCTTCCGATTACGAGTCCGGCAGCCTAGCCACTAGACCACCGATGCCACACTTAAACACTACATAATGCTGCACACACTCACCATACACTCCGATGTCCGAGGTCAAGATAGGGATGAGCTCATGCTCTATGGAAGCTCCTTCGATGGCAAAACTCTCTGTGTTGCAGGATATTCTGGAATAGTAAGAAGTGAAAAAACCTGCATACAGGTGACTATATATGCATCTGTTCATTGTGTTCTTTATTTGTTCTTGTGTGCATGTTCTTTATGTTTTATGGATATTCTGTAAAAAAACAAAACCCTCATCCCTGTATCTAGAGCCTTATCCTGATTTATGGATTCAAACTACGATTTCTTTCAAAAAGTGAGGACATTTTTTTTTTAGCTATGTCATATGTAAACTGATGTCGCAGAACTAAGAGGATGGGATGGCGGGATATCAAGCCACACATTAGGATTTGCTGACAAACCTGAAAGCATTCCCTCCTGGCCGGTTCTCCCAGGTGGAGAGTAAATGGGTCAAGGACACCTGCAGGATCTTCTTGCTGTAGTTGACCAGGGACAGACAACTGCTCTTGAGGATCACCTGGACTTTCTGGGCCACATACTGCAAATAGATAGATGATATTTGACATTGTGTTTATTTTTTCAAGGAAAGTGAGCCAGGAGGACTAGATAAGTGAGAAAATAATACAAAGCAAACATCAGAATAAGTGTTCACTCCTTTTACTAATTAAACATTGCTCAGGATACAAAAAAAAGAAATATTTTTATATAACAAACAGCAGTTACCTTCTTTGGATAGGCCAACACTTTGGCATTTTCATCATATCCAATTCCTGCATAGAGTTTTGCTTTTTCCTCTGGAGTCAGTGTAGAGAGCCAATCTTCTGAAAATAATGTAGAATAAGAATAAGAGAGAGATGAATTTTATTGTTCAATACGAAAGCACTTCAGTTAGTGCCAACACAAGCTAAACTCAAAAAAAGATTCACTCTCAAAGCAAGGCCAAGCCAAACTTTGTTAACTGTTGTGCCATGTATCTCCACATATTCTTGCAATGTCTGTTCTGTTGTGGTCAAAAGATATACCAGGTTGCAAGCTGTATGTAGACAGGAAGTATAATTTTGCTGAGTCATACTTTGACATAAAGTGTACCAGATGCATTCTTGAACACATGAATTAACAGTCAAAGGAAATAGACAGAAGTATAGGTAGACAGATGTAGTTAGAGAGATAGGTGGCTGGCGGGCAGCATGTAAAGAGATAGATAGATTAAAAGATAGATAGACAAACAAAATTAGAAATAAGCATAAAAAGACCCTCAAAATCCCCAGGTAGACAAAGAATTAATGAATTCCATTTAATGGATTGCATTTAATGGATTGCATTTATATAGCGTATATCCCAAAACTGGCTTTATGTGCTTTACAATCATTATTACCCCAGCAGACCAAAGTCATTCAGAAACCTTCTCAACTTCCTGGGAAGCATACAGTGGAAGCTGCCATTTTACAAGCGCTCAAACACTAACATAGTGACAAGATCTTTCGCTGTCTGTAGCGGGGTACCCATCAACACCTGGGTGAAGTGAGGAAAATTTGTGTAAAGTACCTTTCCCAAGGACACAACGTCGGGCCCGAGTTGGGATTCAAACCTCCAACCTTCCGATTATGAGTCTGGCAGCCTAACCACTAGACCACCGATGCCACGCACAATTAACAAACAGCTACACTTCTGTTTAAAAAAAGAGACAAGGATCTTACTTTTGTCTGGCCTGTCCACCTCCACCACTTCCTCCTCTTCCTCCCCCCAGAACCAGCCGAACCAACCGCTGCGCTTCTTGACAGAATGACGAGCTCTCTCTGGTGCTTCACGGGCAAACTGGATCAAGGCAAAGACAGAACATGAATGACTATTACATCAGATTTAAATGAGTAAAATCCAAATGAAAAGTTATTAGGTATATCTTTTATTCATTCAAGTTCTGTTTTTTTACTGTTCTTCTTTCAGCTAACATGAAAATTTCTACTCATATTCTTATTATTTCCTTGTGATTTCATCCGTCCAGCTAGATAAAAGAAAAAATAGAAATTATCTGTAGGCCCTTTGACTTCTTGTCACTCATATAAATGTTTGAATTAAACATGATACCCATATGGTTTATAAATATGCATAGTTACCTCCCCCTCCCTCCCCATTGTCCATTTCTCTCTCTCTCTCTCTCTCTCTCTCTCTCTCTCTCTCTCTCTCTCTCTCCCTGTCTCTCTCAAAAGCAAACACAAATACTGACCTCAAGTTTGGCCTGTTCCTGTGCTATCAGTATGTTGGTCACATCCACCCCCTCCTCCATACACACACACACACACACACACACACAGACACACACACACAGACACATACACACAGACACACACACACAGACACACACACACACACACATACACACACACACACAGACACACACACACACACACACACACACACAAACCTCAAGTTTAGCCTGTTCCCGTGCTATCAGTATGTTGGTCACATCCAGTCCCTCCTCCATTAGCTGAAGTTTTCCTGTAATCGACTGGTTCTCGGGCTCTGCCAACTTTCTCTTGTACATGCTCTTGTAGCTTTTGTACATGGTTCTGGGAAATGAAGGATGTTTGTTATTAAAGCACACATATTAACATAACGTAACATACTCTGTCCTGTTGGGATGTAGTGTACCACTGATCCCAAATTGGTCCCAACAGACAGAGTCAATATGGCCTGCCTCTTGAAGGACTTTACAATGTTGTAACATGCATGTTGTAGTAGACTCAATTACCCTGTGCCTGAAGCCCTTCACTAAATGTGTGCTATAAATACAGATGTAACTTAATCCTTAATCAAAGTAAAAGAAAAAAGTTTGTCCTTCTAACTGCCTTGTCCTTTGAATGTTTAATATTTCCTTGTGCAAAATGCCTGAATAATTAGTAACCAAATAAAGCTGCAAACAGGTATAGAAAGTAAACTTTGGAACTAAAAGATTGATTTGAGACAGTGAAAACTTGTATAAATTTTACTGTAACCTTTTCACATAAACTATTTGCCTGATCTTTGCTAAGTTTGTACTAAAGCTAGGGTCTACAATACAGGCCTTAACCAATATGCCCTCTCTCTGTCTATAAAGCGTTCATGGCAAACAAAAAGTGCCCACAGTGCATCCCAACCTGTGCTCTTTGATTCTGCTCCAGGAGTACGGGCGAATGAACTCCTCAAGGATGGCAATGTAGGCGTACTTCCACCACGACCTTGGGCTGATCTTGAGGCTGACGTTGGGGTGGTACTTGCGATATCTCTGATTGACACGCATCAGCTGGAAGGAATCTTTCAGGTTGATCAGGTTCAGGAACTGTGGACACAAAGGGGTAAGCATTAGATTAAGTAAAAATAAGAGCCATTTTACTATCCTCATGGGTAATTCATTATACAGAAATGACTTAAAATTAGATTCTCACATCACTAATTCATATCTTTACATGCTGTCTGATTTAATAGTTACATTGCAGTACTACAAACAAAATGGAAAAGTACTAAATTTGGTAAATAAATGAAGGTATAAGCACATCTAAACTCAGTGCCTAAAGAATACATTTTGGATAAGGACTGGTAAACTTATCTCAATTTGGGTTGGAATTGGGAACACATGGTCAGATGTAAAATAGAGCAAAATCAAAACATTGGAAAAAATTTCCGTCATTCTCTTCTTTCTGAAATTTTGTCTATAAAGTAATTATTTACCTGTAAGCTGTAACGGCAGGATGATTTCTAAGAGAACTTCTAGCCAAAGACAAATAAATTAATGTCTCATAGCACCCAAGGTCTTTAGAGGAAGTTGTTTGCATTGACCCATTATATAGGGTGATTAAAAAGAATGAACCAATTCATAATTTTTTTTTATTTTAGAAAGGGTTCATTCTTTTTAAATCACTCTGTATTGCACACCAATCAATCCTTTCCCCCCATATATCGCTGACTATTTGGCAAAGAGGCGAATACCCCGCTACAGTCCTTATACTAGTCGCCCTTATGCAAAACAGCCAACAATATCATTCCCCATCAGTTGTGTGCCTTGACCTGTTGTCTGGAGAGCAGAATCTCCACCTCCTCCACTGTGAAGTCCATGAAGAGTTTGGGCAGAGTGAAGCTGTTGTCCGTGTTGATGATGAGCCGGGCCTGGGCCGCCACTGGCTCCATGACTGCAAGGGGAGGTAAGATAAGACAAGATACACAGTTGAACCAGCTCAAGCGACCACCTGTATAAAACGACCACCTGCACAAAGGACCACTTTCCATAAACTCCTGAATTACATTTCTATTCTATAATATTATCCCTGTCTAAGACAACCACTTTTTTAAAACGATAACTTTTTTCTCCATATTGGGTGGTTATCTTAGTCAGCTTTGACTGTATAATTCTTACCCATGAGGGTAGATAGAGAGAGTGAAAAAGTTACTTTGATGTGATAGTCAACTTAGGTTATTACCACAGCATTTGACATCAAAATAGCTTACATGATTAATTTACATGATTTATCATACAATGAGCATATGGAAATGGAAAGAGATAAATATGTGCAGAGAGAGAGAGAGAGAGAGAGAGAGAGAGAGAGAGAGAAAGATTACAGGATACATGAATGAATGAACCATGAATCAATGATTGAATGAATGAATGAATAGGAATGAATGGATCAATGAATGAATGAATAAATGATTGAATGAATTATTTAATGAATGAATGAATGAATGAATGAAAAAATGAATTGACATATACATGGGAAATAAATTAAAGAACCCAGACTACCCTATCATTTCACATTTAACTTTTTAAAACTAAATCTCCTAGAAGCTACCCCCAAACCATAAAAGAAAAAACCATACTCACGGAAGTCCAGTTCCTCTTCAAAAATGCTGTGAGAGTCTATGGATATCCTCAACAGATTCTGGAAAATGAGAAAAAAAAACACACCATGAGAATATACTCCTGTATAAAACAAATGGTTTGATTGCACTGCTAAAATATAGAAAACATTGCAGGCAAGAAAAAAATCAAAGCCCTTTAGAACAGATCTAAAAAAAAAAAAATACATAAATATTGCAGTATGGTTTGGTTTGGGCATAACGTCCCATGCAATGCTATAAGGTCATTTAAGGGACGGGCCACTTCGACCCTGCCTGTCAGGGCCAACCCGGGCTGAGAGGGACATTGTCCCAGCAGAAAAACGGAGATAATGTACTCGATCAAACAAACTGCCCCACGCGGGCCTCGAACTCACGTCCTCTGCGTGATAGGCGAAGCGCCTAACCATTACACCACCGCGCCGGTAAATATTGCAGTATGAATTGAATTAATCTTTATTTAAAAACCCAGCATAATGAAAGTTTTTAGAACTTTGTTGGATACAATATCAGAGCAGTCTCCCAGACAGCTATTGTAGTGGTCAGTTATAGCAAAAGTCTGATACTGAAATGGTCAGTCATGGTCAGCTGTCCACTCACCCTCCACCCATCTGTGTTGAGTCTGGACTTGAGCAGGTGCTGTTCTGGCACGTAGGGCGTCCAGTAGAGAGAGAGTTCATCCATCTTCACCATCTGAAGACATCACAAGCATATACAGAGTTCAAAGCTGACTAGTGGTCAAGAATAAAATAACGCTCATTATGTCCAGGCTAAAAGATTTACAGACAAAAAAAAAGCCTTCAAACGGAACTTCTGTGAATCTCAGACTTAAGTACTGGTTAACAACCTAGGAAAGAACAATCTAAGAAAGAAAAACTTCACTTAACTCTGGTGAGAAATTTTGCAAGCCAGTAGTAATGCTCCAAAGAAACCTTAAAAATGAAGACGTAAGTACACATCAACCCGTTATTACTAAATCTTACAAATATGTCAGCTTACCTCTTTGAAAAGAGGTGGTGGGGGCAGGTGGGACATACCTTTATGGACATTTTCAAAAATTGTTGACGACATAATAAATCTTGTTCATTTGTTTATTTTTTTATGATGTTTTCCAGTACTATCGACATTGTAAGGTCATTTCGGCGACAGGAGATAGATGAGGCAATAGAAATCCTTAGATAATATGAAAGAAGCTTGTGTTTTTAAAGGTTTTACAGCACTATATGAACAAAACAAGCAGACACACCAGAGCGTCCACCAAACACCCTCTGAAAAAAGAAAGAATTATATTTTCTAGCATGGCCTCATCCTGATGGTCTTACCTTGTGCATCATGTTGGACGTGACCTCTGACCTGTTGCGCTCCCAGTGCGAGTCGGTGGAGCAGACGAGGAGCTGTTTGAGCATGAGGCCACAGGCGAAGGCGTGGTCACCATTGGTCACTGTGTCCTCGTAACGCACGTGGATATGCCGCACACACACCTGACCACACAGACAGATAGAATTTGGTGGTCAGAAATTATTTATTTATAGAGGCACCGTCTTTTTGTGCTGTTTTAGTCTCATAAAAGGACAAATAGAAGCCGTTGTGTCATGACAAAGGGTAAAAGTCATTATGTTACAAATATGTATCCTCAAAGTGGTATAACAGGATAATAATAAAAAAAAAAAAAAAAAAAGGAATAAATCATCCCCGAGCACCCAGGAACCAGCCTTGTTTTAACACAGACAGAACTGAGAGCAAGAAAAAAATAGTAATTATGTAACAGCCCGCAGTGACAAAACTCACAGGTGCATGTGCACACACACATATACACACATGCTCACGCGATAATTACACACACATATACATACACACATATACATAGCACATGCATACCTACACACATACACACACATACTCACATACATATACACTAACATACAGATATACACAACCATACACACATCCAAGTATACTCACACACACATACACACACACACACACATACATACACATACACACACACAAACACACATACACACACACACACACACACCTGTAATCTGTTGAGCAGGCTAGTGGTCAGCTTCTCCACCAGGGTCGGGTTGTTACTGGCTTCATCCACTGAAAAACAAAAACAAAACACCAGGATGATGAGTAAAACAAACTACATGTACATATATTGACATTATACTTGCAATAATAGCAATAAGACCATTGTATTTTTCCTTTGAAGTAGGCTAGCAAACACCTTTTACCGCCTTGTGTGTGGCAGCAGACAGCGTGAGCTATATTTTTCACATAAGTAGGTACACGAGGGCAGAATTAAAATGATGTGACATGCACGTGGTTCAGTCTTTGAGTCAATCCCTGTAACTAGGAATGACCGGCGCTGTGGTGTAATGGTTAGGCTCTTCGCCTGCCATGCGGAAGACCCCGGTTCGATCCCGGGCGCGGACAACCTGTTTTTTTTTCAATAAGGAATGTCAATACGTTGAAAAATGTTGCATTAATAAAACTTATTGAGGCTGCACTGCACTTAGCAGTCATCCGGTCAGGAGAGGCTTTAAAACTGTATTGCACTTCTGCGGTATTAATCATAATAATGGTATTTGTATAGCGCCTTCCCTTAAAAATTTCAACCTCAAGGTGCTTCACAGAATAGTGAAATAACTCGTCGACTTAAATGACATGGACCATGATAGAATTATTCATCCTCCAAGTCTTTACGACCTACAGAACAATGGCAGTCTAGCTCTGCACCCCAGGGGCGAAGAGCCTTATAATTGGCCCCTTAATACTGCGGAAGTTGAATGCAGTCTCAAATCCTTCCCAGACAAGGTGACTGCTAAGGGCAATGCAGTCATCGATTTCTGTACTGCAAGTATCCATAAAACACCTTCACATAATATAATGCTTGCAGTTTTTTACTAAGGGTCTGAACCATTCTTGTCACATATACCACACCGTTTTGATGGTGTTGTGGTACAGAAAGCTAATTCACAAAGTTCTCCAAAATGGGCGAGACGAAGGAAGGGAAAGAAGATTTGTTGATGATTCGACCAAGGAGAAGAAAGAAGGGGATGGTGAAGGAAGAGGAGAAACGTAGAGACAGCTAGGGGAAGAGAGAGGGTAGATGGGATGGTAGCTGGGGCAGAATGGGGGTGGGTGGGTGTTGGGTGGAAGCATGTTGTGGCATGTAGCATCTAAAGTCAAGGACAGATTTGTCATTTCCGGTGTACTCTGTATAAGGACTGACATCCGGTTTCAGGCGTCAGGCATCACGAGGGGAGATAAACTTGACATGATGACAGTTTGTGACATGTGCGTCATCCT
Organism: Phyllaplysia taylori; assembly: GCA_032273245.1. Classification (NCBI taxonomy): domain Eukaryota; kingdom Metazoa; phylum Mollusca; class Gastropoda; order Aplysiida; family Aplysiidae; genus Phyllaplysia; species Phyllaplysia taylori. The sequence goes on from JAUKPP010136861.1 coordinate 12,354, forward strand.
TCCGTCTGTCTATCCCTCTCTAAGCTTTCTTCCTCTCTCAATCTCTCTCTTTTCCCCTCCCTCCCGCCATCCATCCATCTATCTATCTATCCACTCATCCACCCATCAAAATCCAACAATCTGTTCACATACCCATCTATCAATTCATCCATCCATCTATCAATTCATCCATCCACCAATCCATTCATTCATCCATCCCCAACAATCCATTCTATAAAAACAAAAACAAAAGGGAAGCAACCCTCTCCCTTTGCCGCGCAATACTCCATGCATGTCATCACGGGAGAACTCGTTTTTGGCACACATTTTTCAAAATTGAATTTCATTTTACCCATTTTTGGCACACCCGCTTTTGGCACACTTTATACTCGTGCTGTTCCACAGAATCGATACGATCTATAAGAATTGGTCATCTGATTACAGGATTTGAAAACTCCATGAAAACCAATGAAAATTTGTTAACAAAATGTTATATTTTTCCCTTCCATTAGCCAGGCCAGAGCCCGTTGCCCCCTGCACATCAAGGGGGAGGTGGAAGTAAAATTTTGTGAAGGATAATGTGTTTGATTGGTACCGGTACAAAATTAGGTAAAACTTAAGGATGGATATGATTTTGCGATTGTGACTTTCGTAATTGTTGAGTAAATAATGCTGGTACCGGTAATTGATTGTTCTAATGAAAGTTTTCCAAAATGTGTTATGTTACTAAAAAAAAAAAAAGAAACCTCGGGGCTGTAAACATTACCTTTAAAAAAAAGTCTTGTAGCTGTGTGATCAAAATCTGACTTTAAATGTAGATTATTCTTATAAATATTCGAGGCAAAGCGCTCAAGGTTATTACAAAGAAATAATGAGTGGTGTGTAGGCCTAATTATTAACATTTTACATTGAATTATAGGCAGGGAGACTGAGAAAACGGGGCCATCAACCATACTAGGCACAGTTAAAAAAGAAATTTGCAGTGTCAAAATTCTGTATTAATCAGCCCTCAAGGTATCCCTAAAACCCATCTTTATCTTTTATAAACGAACTCTGGGCTTGAGTGCGTAAGCGACTTATTGCAGGCGCATCTACGTGAAGTGTAGTAAAAAATTGAGGGTATCGATATCAAATTGAAACAAAATGAGTACAAACATGGTAAAGAGAGAAATATTGTGTGCCAAAAGCGGGTAAAAAAAATGGGCGTGTCAGTGTGCCAAAAGCGGGTAGAAAAACGAACGTGTGTGCCAAAAACGGGTGCACCCGTCATCACAAGCAGAGAGGTCAGTGACACGCCGAATCACGTGGTCTGAGAACTTCCGCAATCCGATTGGTCCGATCCGTAAGGTCTTTACGTCACGCTGATCTTTGATTACAGCCAATGAGAAACGGATGTTTTATTGTAGTCTGGCAGGCAGCCAGCTATTTTCAACCCGCACAGTAGGTAAGTTTTGGTTTTGCGCTACTTGCAATACTCTAAAAGTTCTTTGAGAGGCGGGGTCTTCCATCTCAATCGATATCCAGCAGATTAGTCGGGCGGTATCATGAGAACAGCTGTAATCAGGGAGTTCTGTATCCTTACATGACCCACCAGATCAGCACTTGTGGGTTGCTTTGTGAACTGTTTCTCTTCCACACTAATGGATTCAACAGGCCGTCATTATGATGATGCGACATATTTGTGGCACGTCCCGAAAGACAGTGTCTGCAGTAATATATATATATATTATCTATTGTCAGCATGAAAATGTGGTATTGGTATGGACTGAAAATGCTAGGTGCCATTGCCTTCGCCCAAAATGTTTCTCACCAGTCCGAGGACCCTGGACCCATTATGTCTGGTACATCTCTCTCTCTCTCTCTCTCTCTCTTTCTCTCTCTCTCTCTCCCTCCTCCCCTCTCTCTCCCTCCTCCCCTCTCTCTCTCTCTCTCATTCTCGCTTCATCCCTAATTTTCATTGACTTTCTGCCTCATGCTGCTCTCACGTTTTCTTTCTCTTTCACCTTTTTCCATTGTCATAATTTCTTCCACACCTCCCCCGGCTCCAGCTACTCACACACCATCCAGTGCTGGCTGCTTTACAGAGTCCATCAATTTCTTTTTGACCAATTGTTCTGCGCCTTCTCCCGACCCTCCCCCCCCCCCCTCTCTCTCTCTCCTACTCCCCCTCCTTTTTCAAACCCACATATTAATATTTTACTGCGTAGTTACGCAATATTAGAATTTCTCTGCTTCCACTTTCCTCGCCCTCTCTCTGTCCACTTTCCAATAATGTCGACTGCTCTACCGAGTCCAGCAGTTCTGTCCTGATTGCATTAGCCGGTGGCCTTTTCCCTCCCTGGCCATCAGTACGTAGACATGTCTCCGGAGAGAGATAAAAATAATACATGTATATTGAAGCTACTTTCTGGCCTCTCTCTCTCTCTCTCTCTCTCTCTCTCTCACTCCAGCTTTTCTGTCACCCTCTCTCAATGTTTGCTAGTCTCTCTCTCTCTCACTCCGCCGCCCCCCCCCCCTCTCTCTCTCCATATTTGCTACTGTTTCCCCCTTTTATTCTCTCCTAGTTTTTCGCAGCCTCACTTCCCTCCATTTCGTAATACTTCTTCCCTTCCTTGTGTCAACGCTTCTATAAACAACTAACTTTAAACGAACCCCCATCCTTTCTCTCTCTCTCTCTCTCTCTTATTTTTTTTTTCTTTCTCCCCTGTCTCTCTGACCACTCCCCGACGCTGCCCAGAGCCGAGTGCT
>JAUKPP010136971.1:0-15080 GCA_032273245.1 Phyllaplysia taylori
CTTTGGAATGGTTCTGGGCGCCGAAATGACCTTATAGAGTTTATGGAGCCCTAAAACCCTAACCAAAACAAAACAAATCAGTTTTGTTCCAATAGTGTACTTTTATGTACAGGACCAATTTCTTGCATGTTCAATCAGTTGTAGGTCCTTCTTGCTCAAAACCTAATCAAAATTTGATTTTTAGTCCTTTGAATAATTTTTGTTCTTCGATAAATAATATAATGTTCTATTTGTTTTCAAATGCAAGAGCCAAGTATTTTACTTTGTACTACCTTTGTCTGGGTTGAGCATGAAAAGTCATATAGGGTGTTTTTTTTATATTGATCGATTCTAAACGTTACAAACTAAAAGACAGAACATGATAGAAACATTCTGATTCCAACCGATATATCCTCATCCATTTAAGTTTTTTCTGGTACCAAAATTAACCGAATCTAAGAACCCACTGCGCGGCAGCGCCAGTTTAGGCGAACAGACGCCGATTTTTAGCGCGCAGAAATGACGCTAATCTTGCATTTACTAAGGCATCTTGTGCGTTTACAAAGCAGATCGCGTGCCTGCTGCTCTGAGGAAATTCCAACTCTGCACAGCCGGAAAAGCACCATCTAAACGTCAGTCAGAACTTAGTATCAAAATTTGGTAGAAACTGGTAACGTTGAATGCTATGACAGCAAAGATAGTAAGAACTGGATTTGCGAAGTGCATGGTGCCCGATCAATGAAAAAGACAACTTCATTAATTTGATGCCACCAGAGACATCCATCGCTTTCTAACCTAAAACGATAAAACACAAAATTCTTTTTCGGGAAATATGAAGCCAGGGCTTTGTGGACGTTATTCCTTTTTGAAAAACAGTTTAAACAATCTTTTTATTGCTGTACGATGTTTTCCAGCAATACCTCTCTTTGGTATACCAGTGCGCTCTCTTGACGCCATGATGTAAAAAAGGGCCTTGTTCCGTTAACTCCTTTTTAAAAAGCCGTCTCTATCAAAATAATCTTATCAAGTATTGCAGACAAAACTTAAATGGCCAGAGAATGGTGTGCAGAAAACCGTTTACTTTTATCTCTTACCGTTTTAGAGTTATTTCAGTTTAGAATCGATCAATATAAAAAAAACACCCTGTATTTCTTAGCTTGAACAACTTTTACTTAATTGTTTGAAGTGGAGGCCCTTAATGAAAAGATGAGGAAGACCATGAAACACCTGACATACCGACGGGATTTGGATGAAGATACCATCACATATCAGAACTCAATGGAGAACTATTGAAGATGGCCTATACTCTGGGTAGAGTGGAAGGCATTACTAAAGGCACGTTTAATTGTCATTGCAGGAAGGAGGCACTTACTTCGGAGAAGCCCTGTCTAAATGGACCGATCTGGATCTCACAGATAACTTCAGTAAGTAATGATATTGTTGGCACATTAGCTTCTGAACAATGTTTTATCACTTCCTTATATTTTTTTGGCATAGCAAAATGAATATTATGGCAGGTCTTTCTCTGTACTGTTTTTTTTTTGGTGCTTATTCCTTACGCCTTGCACCTATCTCAAGTACAATTTAGTTGTTTCAGAGATAATTGATAGTGTTATTGGCAATTTTGTTCTCTATTGTTTTTATGTGGATTAGGTCTGTGTTATACACGTTTTAATTGTTTTAGATCAAATAAGAAATTGTTAGTGATCAATGTACATGTATACCCACAACTCTTTTCATATATGTTCATCTGAATTTTAATTATTTCACCCATTATCTTTTTGTCTCATTCTAGCGACCTTTCGGCGTGAAATATCTGGTCATGTTCAAACATACGAGCAGCTTGTCCACCATAAGGTATTGTATTCATATATCTATCTATCTTAAAGTTTCCCAATTCAGTCAACTTGGGTATTTGGGATTCAATGACTGTTTGAATAATGACATTTATGAAGCCTTGTTCAGACATGTCCTGGAGACGTGAGAAGAGGGTGTTTTTAGTCTTGTGCTCGAGTCTTACTGCTATTACATGTTTATTTGGCATCAGGATTAGGGTCCATGGAGACATATTCCATCCCTGGCTGGTCATCCCTCCTCAGAAGGGTCCATCTTAAAGTAACTGAATGCTGAGTCTCCAGGCAGGGCACCATAATTTGCTCAGCTATTCTTGACCTGGCCGCATCCCCTCACACCTGCACGTCCAGGACAGAAGATCTGGATGATGGCCCTGAGATTGTTTTTTGTATAATATGTAATGTCTCAAAAATGTTCAAGCCCAATTTGTAATGTTTCCGTTCCTTTTTATTTCAGGAGGAGATCATCTCTTCACTGAAGTCACATTTGGCCGTTACAAACTCGCTAGCCTTGAATGCCCTCCTTGAGTAAGTTCATGTTTCTTTTGCCAAGTTTATATATACACTTGCTGTTTTAATTCTTTACTTCTCCAGCTCATTATACTGGCTATAAAGTCATTTATAAACTTTCCACGGTTTGTGAAAATAGTGAATTGTTGTGAGTTGATCTTGTCTCTGATCGCCATTTTAAATCAACATGCTACTCGCAACTCGCTATTGATGATGACTGGACATAGAACAGAGTCACCAATTATCCGGATAAATCTGGAAATCCAGATATCTGAACCACCCATGTGTCCATCCTAAGCAATTCAGGAGCAGAATAACGTGTAACGATCAACCATTTTATCTTTCCACATGTGCAGAAAGTAATTTTACAGGACATGCACCTCTTGCCAGTACAGTTGAACCTGCTCAAAAGACCACCTGTATAAGACAACCACCTGCACAAGCGACCACGTTCCATAGACTCCCAAATTACATTTCTTCCACATATTATCCCTGTCTAAAACGACCACTTTTCTTTCGATATTGCGTGGTCATCTTAGACATATTTAACCGTACCTTGAAATATGCAGAAAGGCGATTTTTGCCAAAAATTCAGCCGCAGTATTTGAGCTGCTACCCTGCGATATATGACTTTCACAAATTTTGATCTCTTCTCTCAGCCTGTTGGTCCAGCTAGCCCGAGATCTACAGCAAGATTTTGTCCCACACTTTGCTGACTTCTTCCACCTCCTTGTTACCATCTTGAGCACGAGATCCCAGGATGTGGAGGCCATGGAGCAAACCTTCCAAGCCCTGGCATATTTGTTCCGAGTGCTTTGGAGGTTTCTCATCAAAGACTTTGAGAAAATCTTTGGGTAAGTGTTTGTACCTGTTTGTCTTAAGTTTTAAATGTCAGAAATGGAAATATGAAGAGTTTCATCACAAAACGTGTTATATGGTCAGGGGGAAAAGTGAGACGAATGAAACTGACTGTATTTATTTATCATTTTTTTAAAAAGAAAAATAGATGTTGCTACTGCCATGGTTTTTAGAGTGAATAAAATGTTTTATTATTATTTAGTTAGCCAAATGACTCTTGATTCTAATTAGTTATCAATTTAATTATTATTATTTTTGTACATAACTGTAGCACATTTTGTAATGAACCTCTTTATATGAATATATGCTACTAACAATATTATATTTTTCAAATGGTGTCAATATGAAATAGATTAGGATTGAGTTTCAAGTCAGATATAAGGAAAAAATGTTTAAAGTGTCAGCAGCGCATACCATTTGGTTATGCCAGGGCTGATGAAGAGTAATGATAGCTTTCAAATATCATGCAAAATAATGTCTCTCTTTGGTTTGGTCACCAGTTTTACGTCCCCTGAAGAAGTAGTGGATGTAATGGTAAATAATGGGTCTTTTTAACATGGGATCTGAGTTTAGTCTTTTGCCACAGCATTTATCCAGGAAATGGTACTCATGCTGATCAACCCGCTTTTGGCCCACTACACAGATCAGAGCTAGACGTGAATGATCTTCATGACATGTTAGAAAATGTAGTTAAATATTCGTCTTTTTGAATGGTATGAGGGTTGGGTAGCCTGGGATCTGAACATCTTGTAAAGAGGCCAATGATGGCTGCTTTAAAACTCTTTATTTTCATCTCAATTTCTCGAATCTATGTCATAGTTAGTGTGAAATCAGTATGTAATGAAATCATTATTATTTAGCATTGTTGAATAAATGAATGTATTTTTTTCTAATCATTTCAGGTATTTTTCAAACCTGTTGACCTCACAAAAAGAATATATAAAAGTGTTTGCTGCTGAAAGTTGTGCTTATCTGTTAAGAAAGGTAAGTACAAATCAAGGGGACATAGGTGGAGGCAAAAGCCGAATATTTTTGGTGTTTTTCTTTGTATCTCAATATGAACAAGACGCTAGACCAAAGAAGCTGGTGCCTCTATAAATAAGAAACTCCAAACTAACCAGCTAATTCTTTGTTTGAGCAGTGGGTAGAAAATTTTTAGAAGCAAGACCAAGTGTAGCTTACACCGTTCTTTATCAAAATTTCTTTCTCCTTTTGTTATTTTATATTGGACTGAAAGCAGGTCAAAATATTATGTTCATATGAAAAAGCCTTGAGAACAGTCCCACTTCTTCTGTGGGGCTCTCGTGATCTAGAGGTTAGTGGTGTCTGCCTCTCATGCCATTGGTGGTGGGTTTGATCCCAGGACGATGTCAGCATGTTATCCCCAATAAATTTCTTCTTCTTCTTCTTCCCCTTCTTCTTCTCTTTCTATGCCTTGTCTACTCTTTTAACTAATTTTCTGACTCTTCCTCTCACTCTCTCCTTTGTCTCCTCCAAATCCCTACTGCTCTTGTTGCCTGCCTTGCTTCTCTTCTCTTCTTCCTTGTCTACTCCTTCTCTTTCAACCACACCTCTAATCTTAGGGTAGGTAAGATCCAAACACCTAGTCCTCTTGGATAAGGAGGAAAAACGTCGGAGGCCCAGTGTGTGCGTTGCACATGTTAAAGATCCCTTGATGGTTGAAAATCGAAAAGAGTAGGCCTATTAAGCCGCCACCTGGGCAAAATTCAAAATTAATCCCTACCCCAAAAAATACTTTGGAATGGTTCTGGGAGCCTCAAATGACCTTATAGAGTCGATGGAGCCCTACAGCCCTAACCAAATAAAACAAACTTCCTCTGTTGTTTCTTTTTTTAGCCGTTTGTATTCAACTATTCCTGAATCTGATTTTTTCCAGGTGAAGAAAAGAGACGAGCTTCTCAACTTCTTGTTTATGTCTCTCAAGAAAAATCCAGAGGTAAGTTTCTACAGTAACATTGCCCACTCTTTGGTATGACAAATAGCCATACTTGTTCCTTTTTTCTCTCATGCCATGAAAGGCATTTGCCTCACTTGTTTCTATGCTTAGTTTGTGGATTTGATATTTTCCAAGGGGGCAGGGCGTGATATCCCTTACAGCACTATGGTTTTCATAAATGATGAGGTCAAAGCCATGAAAATATAAGAAGAAAAATTCTCCCGAGAACTTCAGGAATTTTACAGAGGACTTCTGCTACAGACACCCTTGGCATGGTTAATCTGTTATCCCTTTATTTGAAATACTCTTGGGTTGTCTAAAAGTAGTGCATTCTAGCGAACCAAGGTTTTTAAGAATGTCTGAGAACGTTATTCAACTGACACTGTGGTGTAATGATTAGGCTCTTTGCCTGTCATGCAGAAGACCCGAATTCTTTCCCAGTCGCGGATGATCCGCGGTTTTTCTTCTGCTGGGTTGGCCCTGACAGGCAAGGTCGAAGTAGCTTGTCTCTTAAATGACCTTACAGTTTTGCAGGGGATGTAAAACTTGTAACCAAACCAAACAAAAAGCCATTAAAATGTGTCTTCTATTTTCTGTACTTTTCAGCTGGCAGAAGGTGTGGGTTTGCTTCTCTTTGAGATGATGAAGGGTGTCAAGTATCACTTTCACACTCTCTGTGATGAGGTAATATATCTTTATTCACACACTTTACTTTTTTAAAACGAAAGGCAACGAACAGCCTTGATGTGTAACTTATCAAGCACACTTTTAAATTATAGTTGTGAAATGAAACTGATTTACTCTGTTTTACATTAAATTGTGTGTTCACAAGTGTGTCTTAGATAAACCTGTGCTTGTTATGAATTTAAAAAGTTGAATGTATAAGTTCTCAACTTGTATCATAGTCAAATTACTTGTTCACTTAAATTTCCTCCTAAGTTATTCTAATAAGTATTTAAAGGATAAACTGTTTTTGTATTGGATAACAAGACTGAAATGCAGTTTGGGTTGGAACTTTCATTTCCCTTTGTTCAGATTTTCCCGTTGATGTTGGGCAAGCTTACTGCTGTAAATGCGGCGGGAAAGAAGACAGGGTTGCCTATGGCATCGGTGGAAGAAACAGTGACCTTGGTGATGCAGAAGTGTGCAGAACACACCACAAAGGAGCAGAGCCAACACATGTGGGACATGCTTATGGTGAATGTCCAACTCGACGAAATAGTCAATTTGTTTGAAATTATACGTACATAACACACCACTTGGGAACATAGCAAATGCATGTGGACATGCTTATGGTGAATGTCCAACTCCAGAAAATAGTCACTTGGTTTGAATTATACGTACATAACACACCACTTGGAAACATAGCAAATGCATGCGGCGATGCTTATAATGATTTTATTATAGATCCAGCAGCAGGATTCTACCCTTCAGCTCAATGGTGTGTGATGGAGGAAGCTACGCAATCGTAAATACCATATTTAATAGAAGCAATATGAGTATTTTTCAGTTCTGAATTCTCTACACTTCCTTGAATTTTTGTAAACTAATGGAACCTGGCTTGTATAGCAAACAGGGGTAAAAAATTGCCTGTAAAATTCGGCACCTGCGGTAATTTGATCGAGATTTGACTTGCCTGTCGGATTTTTTAGCCCACTAGCATGGTTTTTCCCAATATGATTTCATATTTAGAACTTTTACACATTTTGCACTTTTTCATGCTGCAGCTCCTAAGTTCAAAATGCCCATAATGAAATTATGTGAGAGCCAGTAATTAAAATTGTCCCAATTGATTGTCTCAACCCAGGATGCCCTGTCAACTGCACACTCGTTGTGCTTGAAAGATGCGAGCGGAGCAAGTTATGAGGATACAGAAAAGAAAGAGCCGGTGCGGTATTTGTCTAGGCTGTTAAGGCTAACTTCCTTGTGGCTCGCTCATGATGATGGGGGAATTTTGGGAAATCCAGAACAAGTCGCTAAGGTGAGACAAGCAAACTCTTGCAGCTCTCTTTGTCTCTTTTACTAAAGGTGGAAATAATGATAATGACTGCATTTATACAGTGCATATCACTCTCTCTATTATTACCCCAGTAGACCAAAGTCATTTAGAAACCTTCTCAACTTCACTGGAAGCATACAGTGCAAGCTGCCATTTTACAGGTGCTAAAGCACTAACATACTGACCAGATGGTTGGCTGTCTATAGGCAGGGTACCCATTTGCATCTGGGTGAAGTGAGGAAAATTTGAGTAAAGTGCATTAACCAAGAGCACAACGTCGGGCTCAAGCTGGGATTTGCACCCGCAATGTTCCAATATGACCTAGTAGCCCATCCTCTAGCTGTTTTTGCTTTCAAGTTGAAAGATATTTGTATCTCTTCGATTGTTGGAAACTGTTTATGTAAATTTGTTCTTCATCTATGTTTTATCTTTTTGTATGTAAAATGTTTTTGAATTTGAATTTTTGGGTAGTGATCGCTGCTGGCCAGCTGAACCTAATCAAATATCATTTAGATAAAAGTGTACTTATTAAAACTTTTACGTGATTGCAGGTGGTGCGGGACATACTGAAGGCAGTCCTTCACCCTGAGAAGATCGGCACAGATCTACTGGATGCAGTCACTAAATTGTTCTCCACTTGCCAAGATCGGATGCCTCCAGACATGATTGTCAAACTGATATCCTATGTTTTCTCAGACGCCTTCACATTCTCCAGTTTGAAAGTGTTTGTCAAGACCACACTGGATATGCCTTTCTTTGAAAAGGTGAAGATATGTAATGTGCATCAGGGATGATGGTTTATTTTGGTTTGGTCTTACGTCCCCACTGGATATGCCTTTCTTTGAAAAGGTGAAGATATGTAATGTGCATCGGGGATGATGGTTTATTTTGGTTTGGTCTTACACCCCTTACAACACTGTAAGTCATGTAAGAGGCAGGCTTCTTTGACTGTGCCTGTCAGGACAAACCTGAGCTGAGAGAAGCACTACATCCCAGCAAAAAGACAGAGATAATTAAACAATTGCCCGATGTGCGCCTTGAACGCTTGCACAATGTGTAATAGGCAAAGAACCTACCCCATTACACCACTGACACCGGTAATTGGGAATGATATTTGGAATAACACTAACTGTCTTTATATCACAGGAAGAAGTTTATATTAGGCGAGATTTAAGAATTGATTTGATCTGTTGTTACAGTTGTCCTAACCTTTTTCCTGGTTCTGGAATCACCTTGTAAAACTTTAACAAGTCAAACAGGCCCTGCTTTTGACCCTTGTAATGACATATAAAGTGGTGCAATAATATGAGGGCAGTGCAAACCATCAGGACACGAAGTGCAAGTCTCGCTATTTAGGAGTGTTTGTATCTGTCGACATCTTGTGCCTGCTTAATGCTAAGACAGCACAGTCCATATGATGACAAGAAGAGAAAAGAGATGAATGTTTGTGTGGTTATGCCACTCCTTCATATTCTTTGTTGCGGTCAGATGTGTTTCCCATTCTCATGAACTCAAATTGACCTCCACACGCAGGACGTTTTGCCAGGCTGTATGAAGAGAATCCACTTTGAGCTGCCAATGAGGACCAGGGCTCAGAAAGAGGACGTGCTGTCCTTCATTGTGGAGTTGGTGTTGGCCAAAACATCGAGTCCCGTCACCGGGGAAGATCTTCACCTGCTCAAGCGATATCCTCTCGACCAAATCTCTCACTCCAGGTGAGGCACGACTGTTCTTGTTCTGTGCCCCCACCCCTAGATACATTGGCTCAGCTTATAGTTACATTCTCCTAATTAAAGCAAGATCGTGACTTCAAGGAAAGTCCACTTTTGAGCGCTGTTTATTCTAAGAGAGTAAAAGCTATGGCGTAGAAGTGAAAACTTTTTAGAGATATAGAAAAACATCCTGAAGTTGAGTTGGTTATTTTTTCAAAAGTATTTTGGGGTTGGATTTCTCTCATATTTGTTTTGTTTCCAATGTTGTGTCATTTATGGAGCAATTTTCCTGTGACTAATGGTAATTTTGACTATAAGCAGAGACTGCTGTATCTTGGGGTCTGACTCCAAGATATTATACCACAAAGGTTGTTGAGGATTTTCACAGAATTCAGAATTTCTTTTTTGTCCAGGGAGGAAAGGAACCAAAGGGCTTTATATGATTAATTTCGCATTCTGAAATTAGCGTATCAAATTTCTGGCCTGGGTTCTATAACCTCAGACTGAGACAGGATTTTGTTTTTAGTCAGCCACACCAATCTCTTTGTAAAATAGAACAGAATAGTTTCAGCTTAGCTTTAAAGGTCCCATCACTTTTTTCAAAATGCAGTGGGATTCAACATTGGAGTAATTTACTATTTTCTCTTTCTTTTATTCCACTCAGATTAAGTCAAGACAATTCATTTAGTCAGTACGTGGATGAGATCTTGACCTACACAGCCGAAACAGGAGATCTTTCATCAGCCGCTGAGCTTTCATGTGTGTGGGCTGCACTTGTCTGTGTGCCACATCTAAGGTATGGAGTGTGTGTTGAGCTCAGTGCTGTCTTGTGCTATCTTCAAATTTTTGTGAGGTCAAAACGTAATTTCAGCTCACTTGATGGAGGTATGTGGAGTAACACTAAGGCTCATCACCTATCATACAAAAGACAGGAGCTCAATTGATTGACAATCTCCATCGCTCTGTTAAGATGTAGTGCCCTCCTCACTAAGGATTTGTCCTGATAGGTAGGATTGAAGTGTAGCTTGCCTAAAAACTGACCTTACAACATTGCAAGGAGCAGAGAACCAACCATAAAAGAACAAAAATCAGCTTACCGTCTGAAAGAAAAATGTTATTTTATTTTATGCTTGGGCATAGTACAAGACAGCACTGAGTTCAAGATACCTTTGTCTTCTACTTGATAGAGTCCTTTTTTTTCTGATGTCAAACATAAGTATTTGCAGTATGTGAATTTGTAATGAGAGGATCAGATAGAAATACCCCATCCTGAGCCAGTTAACAGGACTGGTCTCTATGCTGTGCTAGAAATAGTTTCCATCTTTACTTTGTCTTGTCACAGGTTGTCTTTCTCTTTATCAAAACTAGGATTGAAAAATTTTAGCTCAGAAATCCGATCTGTTAATCTCTTAATATTAATCTATTTTTGTTTAGTAGTGTGTGAAATGCTATGAATTTTCTGGATGTATTTTTTCAGCATCCAAGACAGCTGGAATAAGATTGGCATTATCTGGTCAAAGGCACTGGGGAAACTCCAGTCCTGCCAAGCTTGTGAAGAAAGTGAGTAGCTTAAATCTCTTTCACTGTTGTCTATGGTGTAAGGTTCAGGCTTAGTGGGCTGAGGATTGTTGTTTGGGTCCCACATGCATGGGTCTCAATATTTCGCTATTTAGAAGATTTCTGCTACCCCCATTTCCTCCGCTAAATATTTGATAAGTGACTCTTTTACTTGAAATTATCTTCCAAACCCTCAAATTGGTATTAAATAGCCTTGCTTTGATAAATTGATGGTTTTTATTTCAGCATTCTAGCGTTAAAGAGTATAATAATAATGGGTGTCTCGTCAAAATTGTCTTTTGTCGCAATGAGGGGGAAAGTTCCTCCTTTTTAAAAATTCTGAGTTGAGACCCATGCACATGGGGCAGCTGTTAAATTGAGTATCTCTGTCTTTTTGCTGGGTTGTAATGTCCTTCTTACCCCGGGTTTATAATGACAGATGGGTCAAAGTAGCCTGCCTCTCAAATAGCCTTACAATGTTGAAAGGGGCTTTGGTAGGAAGTTGAATGGTTACTTTAGACAGGTGGTTTTGGTGAAGAGTAGTAATTACAGAAATATGTAGCAAGGGAGTTGATGGAAAGTGCTCATGTTTTTGTGGTTGTTGGTGCGGGTTCCCCTATCTATTTTGCTCTCTGGATTCCATGAAAACTGCAAACTGGTGCCTGTTATGTAATGGTTAAGCTCTTTGCCTGTCATGCAGAAGACTTGAGTTTGATTTCTATATGGGGACAAGCATCTGTGTCTTTCTGCTGCGTTTCGTCTCTCAGTCTGGACTTACCCTGTAAAATTAATTTCCCAACAGAGATGGATAAAGTGGTATTTTCTTTCTTTATAGGTAGGGTAAAAGTAGTCCATCTCTTAGATGACCTTACAGAGTTGCAAGGGATGTAAAAGTAAAAACCAAACCAAAGCAAACTATCCAGCACTTTATTTATCTTTCCCAGGGCAGCAAGCAGCAATCGTGATCAACCAGCTGCTACAAAGCATGTTGTTGCTTCAGGAGGAAAGTGAGCAGTCCATCCCAGTGACGTCTGCCCAGATCATGGATGTACTCAAGTATGGCTTTTCTACTTTTGTTTTTGTCTGAATCAAAACTTGTAGTATACTCCTGTGTCTTCTTGGCATCAATAGCTATGAAAAGTAGGCTTTACGATGTGTTCTTTTCTTAAGAATAGTTCTCTCAGGGATGTCCTTTTTCTGTTTTTCCCTTTTTTCATTACTTCATATTTGTCTTGATTTCTCTGGAAATCTGTCTTCAAGTGGGCAGAAATGCAACAAAAGAAGTATCACCACTTTTTGTAGTCACCACAGATATTATTTTCAACATTTGTTTTCTGTTATACCCCACTGTCTTCATTCTCTTTTTTTTTTCTTCAAATGCACCTCCCTGAATGAGTTATTTTCCCCAAAACCGTGCAGTGTCCCTGTCTTTTATTCCGCGGAGAACTTGTAATAGTATAACAGAAGTACTGTTAGGGCACACCTTTCATTTTCACCTGGTAGTCTGAAATAAAAAGTTTTACTTTAACCTTGTTTTTTTCCTCCCATCAGATGTGATCCGACCAGCCCCAGCTTGCTGCAAACTGCCGACTTTTTCTTCTCACATCTCAAGTCTTCCTCCCAAGTTACCGAGGACATGCTTGTGGAAGTTTACACAGTGCTAGAGCCAAATCTGGCCTCTTCATCACATACAGTGAGTTGAACACTGTCAATGCGGTGACTTTTTGTATTAAAGACGAATATGCCCAAGATGAACACTCATTGTTAAGCGAAAAAAGCAGACGCTCCATACAGATGGTCATAGACAATGTCAGTATATATAGAAAAGGATCGCAAGGTGGGAGATGGGAAGTGGTTGTTTGTATAGGTAGTAGCTAGGGCAGGTTCGACTGTATTTACACAGAAAGTTACCTTAAACTAAACTAACCAAATAGTTGTGCAACTGATAGATTTGTAGTTGTGAGCAGAAAGTTGATCTCATTGCGATTAACCTTTTTGCTCTACAGAGCTTGTGTGTTCTCTCAGCTACAACACTGATTACATCATACAGGTGAAGAAGGGGTTAAGTACCAGGCTTCTCAAATGCTTCACATGGAAAATGAATAAAAGGGGATAACCATGGATTGTATTGTTTTCTAGAAAGTTGTAATGTCTACATGGAATACATTAATAAATGATAGTAATGTTGTGTGAAAAAGCTTTTCACTATTCTCTTTTTATGGACATAGTCATCTGAACTTCCAAATCATAGCCTTAGACTTAGACGACATAATTGAAACTCTAGACTGCAGTTCAGTTATATGATCTGTGGTTTTTCATGAATGGTTTGGGCCATTTCAATATTCAGAAACTACTTTTTACAGCAAGTGTATAATTTCGACGCTGTTGAAAATCTGTATGATTTTATACTATGGAAGTGAAGTTTGTGGGATTTAAAGTTATCGTTTGTTGCTGTTCTTCCATTAGTTTGCTTTTTCTCTCTCATACAGGTAAGGCTTTTGACATGTCACTTGCTCTCGCTATTTCCTGTGGAGCTCCCGGACTGGAAAGATGTAAGTGTCATGCAATGATGAGCTGTTTATCAAATTATCTTATTTTCATTCTTTTAATTTTTGCGGGCAGTCAGGGTTTTGGCCATGAGTTTAAGATTAAATTAGATAAGATATGCTTTATTAATCCATGAGGGAGATTTTGGTTGGATTTACCAGTCAACATTGCAAAGACATAGCACAGACATGACAAATATATACTATACGATCATTCAGGGGATATACAATGTCACAACGTACACCTTACTCACAAAAGCGTACATACATTCACAGTTTGTATTTCTAAGTACTTCAACTCTCTCTCCCTCTCTCCCTTTCTGTCCCTCCTTCGTCTCTTCTCTCTCCTTTTCTCATTTATCATCTCCATTCACATTTTCCATACCTCTGTCTTTTAGTAATGGGAATTTTCTCTATGCCTGTCTTGGAATAAAACAGCTGGCTTGTCTGAGAATGGTTTTAGGGAAATTGTGAATTAGCCACCCAGGACTGTGCAGTTTTCGTATCTCTGCCCTTGTCCTTTTAAAGATAAAAGGTCTGGCCACAGACTTCTTCCATAACTGTGATAAATATTACCATAGGGTTTCTCCAAAACTGATGAAAATACCACTTTATTACCATAATTTGTTGCATAAACTGTGATAAAAATTCCCAAGTGAAAACAGTGCAGTTTGATTTCAATGCGTTAAATTATCTTGATATGTTAGAGGCTAGCTTAATGATATCTTTTGACTAGAGTGGTATTATGTATATTTGTTTCACAAGTGTGAGCACCGTTCTGTATCCCAGCTGATTGTTACCCTCGGCTTCTCTCATTACAGGAGATCAAGAGAGAGAACGTCTTTTCCACGCTGCTGACTGCGGAGAAGATGACACCAACAGTCCATAACTACAGAGAAAAGCTCATCTATCTTCGCAGATTGGAACATGATGCTGTTCTGAAATGTCTTCCAAGGGGGCCATTTTTTAAGGTTGTTTTGAAGTCCTGTTCCAATAATATTTTATCTCATTTGTTGGCTGAAAAATTTAAGCAGTCTCTCATGTATCCATATATTCTAAGAATTGATGCTTAAATTTCCTTTTTTTCTTTTTGTTTTACGAGTGACACAAAACCAACTGAATTGATAGCATTTTGAACAGCTTTGTCCTGTAATACAGTGGCAACCCCTATTGCTATTGGTAGATGAAAATATACTTATATTTTTAAGGGGGATCCAAAAGAAAATACTGGATAAAATTCTGAGCAAAATGTCTTTCCTTGACCATAGAAAAACCAATAGTGTGATCTTTTTACTTGTACCTTTTATCTAAATATTCAGCAGAAGGGCAAAAGCCCAAAAGCGGCTGGAACAATAACAACAACAAAAACATCTAAATATTCAAGTTTAGAATTTTAGCTTAGAATTTAATTTGATATAAATGAAAATCCATTATGATTATGCCATTTTACTGTGCACGAGTTTCAGAACATTTGCCAAATAACTTTCATTGATTCTCTCATCATTCTTATGTCAGGCCCCACTGCTGTTCTTGCTGGGCAATAAACACTGGAATTTCAATTTGTTGTGGGAGCCTCTGTCTCAGATCATTGCCTCACACGCTCAAGGGCTGACCACCGAGGGATTCTGGGAGATCATGCTGGGTCAACTACGCAAGGCTGCCACGGAAGCAGGTTTCGACTCTTCTTTCCTTTCTTTTCTTTTTTTCTGCTATATACATACTGGTGTCTATGATGTAGGCCTAATGATTAGGTCTGCGCATATCGCACAGAGGGTTGGAATTTGACCCTTATGTTGAAAGGGCATCTCCATCTCTCTGCCTGCTGGAATGTTGTGTCCCTTTCAAGCTGGATTGATCCAGACAGGCAGGGTCAAAGTAGCCTGTCTCTTAAATTATCTTACAATGTTACAAAGGACATAAAATCCCAAACCAACAGCAATGTATGGGACCGGCGCTGTGGTGTAATGGTTAGGCTCTTCGCCTTGCATGCGGGAAAAACCTGGATCAATCCCCGGTCGCGGACGATCTGTTTTTTTTTTCTGCTGGGATTTTTCCCTCTCAGTCCGGGTTGGCCCTGACAGGCAGGGTCGAAGTAGCCTGTCTCTTAAT
>JAUKPP010137082.1:0-15079 GCA_032273245.1 Phyllaplysia taylori
AAGCTCTTTCGAATCCTTTGGGATCCCAGATTGCAGTATCTCTGTTGGAGAGCCTCTTTCATCCTCGTTCGTATACTATTTCGATTCGACACGAAAGTGTAACAGAATTTTTTTTAAAACGTGCATATTGTACTTTAGGATAGAAACGTTCTCACGATTTCTTCGACAAGCGAAATGACCGAACAGTATTAGTAATGATAGAAATGGCGTGGTTCTGGAATCGATTATTCTATGTCGTTTGAATTTGAAAGCGATGTGCAATCGTTTGAAATGATACTCGACTACATTGTGTGCTGTAGTGCAGTGCAATGTTGTGAATTTTATCCTCTCTTGCTCTAGGCGAGACTGTGTGTGTAGTGTGTTGTCATCACCAGTGGTGTTTATTAGAATTTAGTTTCAGCTCTAGTTAGTAGCCAAGGCCTATGCTCACAAACACTGTTAGCTCTTAAGTGAGACAACCGACCTATGAATGTGTGCTAAATAAATCAGAATGTAGTAAGTTCGCTAACCTCCTCTCGCTTTCCGATTCGAAGGTGAAAAACAAGCGAGATGTTTGTCAACACTGCGAGGCGAGCCATCGGTCCATCCTCAGTGAAATGTCTGCGTCAAGCAACTCCAAGCTCAGCAGGACAACATACACAGGAAAAGTCGGCGCCAGTGGGTCTCCACACAATCCCAGGACATGGAAGATGCTATTCATTTATGCAGTTATTTCACAAACTCAGACTTGCCCAGGGTCCAGACCCTGTTGAGTCCCCTCGACTCACTCCACAAATGGTCACTTCAATTCTTCGCATGAACGAACAGTCTTCACTTGGATCCACTCAAGGCATTGTGAAGGAAATACAGTGCAACCAACTACAGGTAGAAAGATCTCAAGATGTGTTTCGCTAAAAATATAATCTACTCCAGCCTAATCCTATTAGATCTAGATCTAGATCTAGATCTATATTCCAAGTCTCTGGATTTGATCTTTCTAATGTTTTAGTGTTAGCCGACATGTAGCCTATCTTAATTTATGAAATGAATTTATGCAAGTTCAAGGGGTTAGATCTTCTACATGTTTAGATTTTGTATTGGGGTAATTGGAGGCTCTTTGTCCATCTCGCAGAGGACAGGGGTTGAAATATTTTGTACCTCTCAGCCTGAATTGGCTCTGACAATCAAGCAGGGTCAAACTCAAAAGTAACTCACCTCATCTTAAATGATCTTACAGAACATAAAAAGATTTAAAACAAAAACCAACTGCACAGCAACTAGTATGGTACAGTAAAACCTACCTCTATGACTAGGCTGTTAATAACTTGGCATTTTGCTAAAAGTTGACATGACATGTTGGAATTCCAAACTTTTTCTTCATATAGGCCTAATCATTAGGCTACTAGATATCTACAACTTTTCCCTCATTCTTTTCTTGTATGTGGACATGAACTGAAGTTTCATAGTTGACCAAGAACACAATACTGAGCCGTGTGCACATGTGAAGGAAGGGGTGTGCAGCTGCTATGGGTGTTGAGTGCCGGTGAAACTGCATGTGTGGCCTATTCTCTCTACTTTCTACTTCATCCAGTGACGAGAGAAAAGATGGGTGGGTGGAGGAGGGATTCCTATTCAGAGTTGGAGCAATTTTATTACCAGTGACCACTGAGTTTCTTATTGTTGCTGTGTAAGATGTGTAGCACAGTACCATCGCATGCGCTTTGCTTTTATTGAAAGTGGTTGCCTCCGCTTGTGTAATGAAGATCTATATGTGTAGCACAGTGTAATCGTACAGGCTGTTTCATTCTGTTATCATTCCAAAACACAATCCCATCATGTACAAAATAATTTTTTTGAAAGAAAGCAGAACACAAGGATAAATTACTTGATATTGCACGAAGGAGGAGGGCGGATTTTTTGCCCCAGAGTTCTTAAATCTCACTTATCAGGCGGCTTTTTGGATCCTGTACAAATATATACAGTGCTTGTGCCTTTTTCACAACATCTACACAGCAATGTAATACAGTGGTCACTGAATCTATTGCTGTCCCTTATGTTGGCTTTCTCTTAACTCGAAGTGATTTTAATAGTCCCAGCAATGTGAATTATGCAGGTTTCACTGTATCTAGTGTAGTAGTTCTTCATACGAGAGGACTCCCAAAACGAGCAACCAGTTCAGTTCAGTGCACCACAACCACTATGCTACTTTGGTGGTAAACGTGACTGCACTATTACGTGCATATCGGCTAGTAAAAAAGAATATTGACGAATGTTCCTAAGTAGGCCCTATATATTATATATAGAGACTAGTTTCCAGACTGTAGTAAACTGTGGACTGATTGATGGTAAAAATGATTTGTTGATGTACAGTAAGACCCGCATATCTCGCCGGCGTCTGTTAACTCAACATCCGGCTTAAGGTGACATAATTTTGAATTCCCGATTTTTTTTTCTTCATGTACTGCATTGACATCCCTTACGTCAACTTTCTCTTTTACTCCATGTGACTTCAATTGTCTCTGCAATGTCGGCTTATTGCGGGTTCTATTGTATTGAGAGTATAGTACAGTATCAGGAATAGTTGAAGTATTAGAATACTTTGTATTATATTTTTTGTCTTTTTTTTGTCAACTGACTTTCTCATTTCTCTCACAGGCAAACAAACCTATTGAAGACCGTCATGTGGAGGCAAAGCTTGCTGGAACAGACAAGTACCTGTTTGCAGTGTTTGACGGACACGCTGGCTGTGCGTGTGCTCAGGCCCTGAAAGACAGACTGTTCCAATACATTGCCGTGTCGATGGTGGATCCGGCACACCTGAATCGACTTTTTCAGGATGAGAGCTGTGCAGGGGTGCAGAGCTTGCTGGAGTACTTGCCCACGTGTAGTGTTGATGCAGTCAGCCAGGACCTGGCCACCGTCCACTGGCAAAGTCTTCACAACTACATCAATGACTGTCTCGATATGTACAGCCTGGATAATACGGTAATCAGGGAGTTTACTTTAATAGTTTTGATACATGATTGTATTTGTTAGATGAGATGATATGGTAATCAGGGAGTTTCCTTTAGTAGTTTTGATACATGATCGTAGTTGTTAGACTAGATGATATGGTAATCAGGGAGTTTCTTTAAGTTTTGACAACAACAGTGGTCAGGCTGGATAATGAATTAATAGGGTAATATGTGAGTTTGCTGTAGTTTCGATAACATAGTGATTAGTTTGAATAATATGGTATTCCGGGAGTTACCTGTAGTGTGGATGCATAGTGGTCGGGCTAGATAATTCAGTAATTGAGGAGTTGCCTAATCAGGGAGTTCCCCATAGATTTGATAAAATAAATGTCAGCCTGGGTAATAGGGTAATCAGAGGGTTTCCTGTACGTAGTTTTGATAACAGTGGTCAGGCTATCCATTTCATTATTATAAAAGTAACAAAGGAGTTTTTCTCAGTAGTTTTGATAAGCGAGTGGTTAGCCTACACAATGGTAGAGCCTGTTGCTTTGATTTGGTTCAGCTATGAAACATATTATTTACAGTCTGGATAAAATGAGAGGGGTTCTCATAATTTTGATAACAGCAACCCAAGACACCATGCATACAGTCTATATATAGAAATGGTAATGAGAGAACGCCCTGTAGTTTTGGTACGCTGTCCAACATGTGTAGTATTAATTATCATATGATAATGAGGGAGTGTCTGTTGGTGTAATTGGTATCCTAGTGGTCAGACCACCCAACTACTACTAGATGTAAAGTTGTAGAGTTACTGAGACATTGAACCGCAAGTAAAATATGAAGTTGTAGATTGCATAATGGAGTAGCCAGCACAGTGTGTCTTGACCTGTGTACCACTGAATTTGAACTCAGGGGGTTTGATGAATTGTAGAAGGGGGTTTGATGCTGTGTACAAGTAAGTCAGTTAAAATGTTTATTTACAATACAAAATGTTTGATGTGAGGTAAAGTCCAGTGAAAGATCATTAGAGATTATCACTGCACAGCTGCTGGGTGTATCTCTGCTTGTCAGTTCACAGATGGTAGGTCTAGCACTAGGCAAACCATGAGTTTTAGTTTTAGTAAGGATTACACAGGTGTATTTCAAGCAACCGGAGGCTGGTGGTACAAAAGGGAGAACTATTCTATATTTATCAGTCTCTCCTGTATTAGGATCTGATGTCAAGCAGGGCTTTTATTATGATCGAACAGGAATGATAGAAGAGGGCTCGTTGTGTTTGACTTTTCAATGATCGCCCAAAGGTACCACCTATCAGTGAACTGCTTATGTACATTTCTCTTCTAAAATTGCACTCTACAGCCTCGTGTTTCTTTACTTTACCTCTATTTTATATTTACTTTCTTGATCTCTTTCTTTCTATCCCTATTTCCTTCCCTCCTTTAGTTGCTCTCTTAGCTTCTCTGCTCTCAGAATTTTGTCAATAAATTTTTATTTCAAACACACTCCAGTTCAAAGTGAATCTTAGTTACATTAGTATGGCGCAAGTAAAATCAAACTTAATGTTCTCTAAGATGAAGTTGATTTCTGATAGAGGTCCTTTTGTGTACGTTTTATGAGTTTCATGCAGCAAAGTCGACAAGAGCAGGCCATGTAATTGTAATGTAAGACTTTCAGGAGGGCAAACTTCAAAATGAATTCTATCAAATGTGAAGAGTTTCTCACTCTTAGGTGTATTTAACCAACAAAATTTTAATGTGGTTGCCTAGGATAAGATTGATGTGCATTTTTAAAAAGAAAATGTCAGTACATGTTCTCAGAAATCTAAAGTTCATTTTTATCACATTTGTGTGTATCCTGTAGGTGGAGGAAAGCCTGATCAACGCTTTTTTACGTCTAGACCAGGACATTTCGCTGGAGGCGAGCTTTCACCCAGGTGATGTGGGACTCTCTTCAGACCTGGTCAACATCGCCTTCTCTGGAGCAGTCGGGTGTGTGGCCTACATTGATGGCCTTGACCTATATCTTGCCAACGTCGGTGACAGCCAGGCAGTTATTGGAAGTCACTCGACAGAGTCTGAGACTTGGCACGCCACACCTGTCTCTCACAAACATGATGCTGAGAATCAAGCAGAGGTCAAACGGCTCTTCTTAAAGCACCCAAATGAATCCAATAACATTCTCAGAGGTGGAAGACTTTTCGGTGAGTTGATGCCCCTGAGGGCTTTCGGTGACGTGCGCTACAAATGGAACAAGAAAGATCTCATTCATCTCAAGAAACTGGCAGGCCAAAACTGTGGGCCGTTCCTTCCTAGCTACAAAAACATTTCAATTCCCAACAACTACAGGACGCCTCCGTACCTCGACTCTGAACCCGAGGTTATCCACTACCGCCTTTCCCCGAAAGATCGATTCCTCATCATTGCCTCAGATGGGTTGTGGGACTCTGACGGGATGTCCTTAGAGAAAGTGGTGTCCCTGGTGGGTCACCACACGGAGGGGCAGCAGGTACTCACCCACTTCAGACCTCCGGAGGGAACCCAGCTAGGCGTCATCAATGAATCGCTGCGCAAGCGCAAACAAAATCTGGCCAAACGTGCCGTTGATGAGAATGTGACAACTCACTTGATGCGACACGCGTTAGGTTTGGAGCATGGACAACTCTCTGCTCAGCTGACGTTGCCAGAGAAACTTGTGCGTTACTATCGGGATGACATCACCATCACGGTTGTGTATTTCGATACCGATTACATCATGGACTACACAAGACAGCATTAAATTAACTGTTTCTGAAATCTGTGATTTATTTAGGCCTAGGAAAACCTTACTGTATATATGTTAATATATTTTTCTACAACTAACTTTAGATGCAAACCGTAAGCATAAGATATTAGAGCAGGATGTGCTGCTTTTTCCATTAGAGGTCACTCATTGTGTGCTCAAATTAACTGACATTTGGCTACTTATTTATGGAGAGTATTATAATTAGAAGCATGTCATATTTTTCTCTTGAAAAAGTGGCAAATATTCATTTGGTGTACTTTTATGAAAGTCTGGCAATTTGTTGGGGAGCTTAGCAGGCTGCTTGTACTTTATCTTATGATAGCACTCAATGTTGAAAGTCACGCTAAGAAACCCACGCACTATATTTTAGGGTGTTCTTTGAATGGTCAGTGTGTTGTAGATAGGATTAAAATAATACCGGTGTATTAATTGCAAAACATTTTAATCTTTTTTTATTGTACAGCTTTACCCACGTAAATGATGATATTTGTGATTAAAAAATAAGGCAAACTTTTCTCAGTTTATGAGTAATTACTTCATCACACGGGCATTATTGTGCCGTGTGTGTTGTTTCTCACTCACAACCACGAGAATATTGTCTCTACTCATGATTACTTTGCCATATGACTTCACAGATGGTTTGTCAATGAGTCAGGGAATTGTGTAAATTCTTCTTGTCACTCACCAGTTTGCCCTGAAACCAGGACTTTGTTGCTGTTTTTTAAATGGAGAATATTAAATCCAGAAATAGATACAATCCCAGAATGTACAGCTAGAGCGTAAAGTAAATTTGGTAGCGTATCTTATTGAACTATTCTGCAACCAGACTGAATGAGTCTACGTTGTATTTTGACCCTATGGAGTTATTGGTATCACCGGAAAGCCTGTTCGTTTTCTTTTCAAAAAGTGAAAAAATCATCCTGCTAGTTTGATTAGGTGCTGAGTTATGGTGTATATAAAAAAAAACAATTTGCCCAACCCCACACCCAAATGAGAATGGAAAAATGGCTGCACAGTTGGACAAAGTGTTCTAACCAGTTATTCCATTGAATAATGTATAAGAATTATAGAGATGAAGTGACTGAGTGGTAATCAAAACATTCATACAAAAACAGGTCCAGATATACTGCAATTATAAAAAAAAAAATTGCTTTCGGGCCATCCTAACTCACTTGGATGTGAGTTTGTCTCCCAGCTGAGTCAAGCCTAAGACTTAGATGGAAAAAACAAAATTTAGTAGCTTTCTTGCCAAGCGCCCAGCATTATCAATAATATGAGAACAGTGCTTAGACTGGTCAGCTCAGTGTCAGTATTCTGGGACTGGATGAGATGGTTAGAATGTGTTACTCTCATTGTGTTTTATGTGTGGCCGCATAACAGAGGTATCAATTTTCGGGATAAGTCCGGAAATCCAGATATCTGGACAACTCTTTTGTGTCCATCCTAAGCAATTCAACAGCTCATAAACAGGGCAGAGGAACTGGATTTCCGGATTTTTTTAAATATCCAGTTGGCACTTCTAAATTAAGTTGTCTAGACAACACTTGCTGTCTTAGTTAAAAAAAAGACGTTGAATCGAAAACAAGCAAACCTGTTTTGTAATGTTTTGGGGGGGTTCTTGTTTTGCCATCTCTCTCTTTCCTGTCATATTGACGGAATCATGAAACCCCTTCTCTGCCAAACTTTTGATTATCCATTGTAAATTACCTGGATGAAATGTTTCGTGCCAAGCAGACAAGGGGTTAGTACAGAGAAATCCTGTTATTACGAGAGGGAGGGGACTGGTGCGAAGAATCCATTATAGCAGGATTCATGTTGGATCCAGTAATAAATTTAAGGGAAATGATAAAGTAGACCTAATCTATGAGTTTGTTATCCATCCATCACAGCTTTGTGAGTGACCTCTCCATCCCCGCATCGGAGAAGTGAGAGGCATGTTGTACTGTAAGGGCTAGCTGATAATCTAGACTAGGCTGGCCTATCACGCAATCCGTTCTCCTTATCTCTGCGCATGCCACACCCTCCCCACTCATTCAAGCGGACCACTCCGGCCTTCATTGTTGGCACACATGGGGTCTCCCCTTCTTTGTTTCGCTTGACCACCAGAAAGTTTCTCAGCTGGCGAGGTTTATGTAGTGGCCTATACGCTGTGCACAGCAGCAGCAATATTCCGCTATAATCGACTCGGGTGTTTGTCTGATTGCTCTATAGCAGTATTTTATTACAAAGATAAAGAAGGAAAAACAACGGGGTTATAAAAGTGTCTTTACAACAGACTTCTTGTCATTTCAGGACTCATCATAAGTGGACTCCATTGTACAGATCAGTTAGTGTGCATCCATATTTCCTGGTTGTACCAGTCTGTGGAGTGGTGGTTAGGCTGTCCGCCTGTCAGTGTCACACAGAGGATGGGAGTTCAAGCCCCAAATTGCTGTGATGTTGTGTCCCTCTCAGGTCAGCCCTGACAGGCAGGATTATGGGCATAGGACCCTTCCTCTTAAATGACATGACTTTATGGTGTTACTAGGGGCGTAAAATCAAAACCAACCAATAACCTCTGGTTGTACTGGTGTTACAAATGAGGTTGAGGTAATTTTCAGTGAGATAATTGTAGCAAACTTAGTTATTTATAGAAGCGCCAGCATCTTTTGCTGTTTTAGCCAATTGTAGCGAACAACCCTTTGCAACAAGGAAAGATATTTTCTACTGTCTGTTGACGTCTCTGTGCAATGCTCTGAACTCCCATCCCATTTCTTGTGCTATCTGGAAAGCTTTTCACGACATAGATCACATCATGAGTGCAGTCCTTTCTCACGGCTTCACGTCGCAGGACATTTATTGCTACCTGGGGCCCACAACCAGACCAGTGCCAAAATGAACAGGGGAGTCAAAAGACTTATTTTCTAAAACGAAAGGAGTGTTTTATACCAAGTTGGGATTTTTACAAATTTGGTTCTGTTGTGTGTAAGGATTTTAACTTTTGACACAAGGTGTACCAGTACTACCACATCTTTGTAGCCGATTATCAAGAAAGATTTTTTGGGAAAAAACGGCGCTTATTTGGTTGTTCTCTTGCCGTAGCAATGTAGGCCTATGTGCATGTAATGTGCAACACAAGGTTGTGAAATATTAATGTTGCTGTCTTCGTTTCCTTGCAGACAAAGAAGCGAAGCAAAAATGTGATGTCAACCTTATTATTTTCCAGTGCAGGTTGCAATGCACTAGGGGAATAATCATTCATATCAGCACTTAGAAATTGTGCGAAATCCATCATATTATTTTGTTGCCTTCAATGTTCTTTACTGTGTTATACTCAAAGCAAGTTCACATATAGGTCACATTTTGTCTGTAGACCATTGAGTTCTTGCCTCAGGCTGTATTCTAATAAAGCTCCCTGTTTGAAAATAAAGGATGCGATGTTTAATCTGTTCGTGCATCTCTATATATTATAATTCAGTGGTTCTGTGTGCCTTGTTAATTTTACTGTGTAGGCTGAGTGAAAGCGGCTACAATGGAACTTGAATACAAGCACCAGAGATTTTATAAGGTGTAGGATGAGATAGGCATCGAGCCTCTGAACACGTACCTGCGTCCTCGTGACGTAATCCATGCCAACAGTGGTCACGGTGCAATCGAAATGCCTAGAAAAGCAGTGTCAATGGGTTGAGGCTGCGCTTAGTTGTGGCCATGCTCGTAATGCACTGTTGTCACGGAGCGTTTCATATCTTTGCTAGCACTAATGTAATGAGACCTCAGAGGTTAAAAGATCAAATGAAAATCGTGGTCCTCTTGTCGTTAAACACCTGAGGTCTAAACTCTAACAAGACCTACCAGTGTCTGTGGTATAAGGGTTAGGCTCTTTGCCTATTATTATCATGTGGAAGACCCGAATTCGACCCATGTGTGGATTAGCATCTGCGTTTTTCTGCTGGGATTTGTTGCGTTTTGGCCTGCCCTGACATGACAGGCAGGGGTAAAACACCCTGTCTCCTTAAATGACCTTACAGTGTCGCAAGAGATGTGAAACTGGTTATCAAAGGGAAAGGGACCTCAGATACAATGAATGAGAACACTGGACTGGTTCTGACCATCTCGTTATACATGCATGTACATATGCACTTGAACCTCTCCAAACGACCACCTGTATAAGTTCGACCACCTGCACAAACTACCACTTTTCATTGACTCCTAAATTACTTATTTTCTCTAAATCATTCCTCTCTAAAAAGACTACCGGTACTTTCTTTTCGACATTGGCTGTTCGTCTTAGACAGGTTTGACTGTATCGGAGTTTCACTGTACATGTAGGCCTATATATACAATGTGTTTTATTTTGAAACTTTTTAGATTTTGAAAATATGCTACTTGTGTAAATCTGTTTTTCATTAATATGAAGATGTTGATTGAATCTATCTTGGGTATTGAAAGGTTAGTGAAGATGAAATCCTTGGCGTACAATATATTTGATTTCTTTATTTTCAGACATTCACATTTCTGCTGTAAAAATTGGTTTTACAGTTTTACATCCCCCGCAACACTGTAAGGTCATTTAAAAACCCAGCCTGTCAGGGCCTACCCAGGCTGAGAGTGAAAATTCCCAGCAGGAAAAAAATAGACCATCTGGTGTGGAATCAAACTTGAGTCTTCTGCATGACAGACGAAGAGCTGAACCATTACACCACAACGCCAAGCTATTGCTATAAAAGAAACGGCATGTAAACTAATATTACATGTACATGCATATGTATTGTACTACAGTGGAGTCCACTTAATTAAAACTCTGATAATTCGATTTTTTTTATTAGAATCGATATCAGACTAATGATTTTTTCCCTTCTGTCTCTATTAAATATAATCGCCTAATTCAAATTACCAAAAGCCTTGTCTACAAAAAAATCTGCTAAATTCGAATTCGAGCTCGAGTCCAGCTGATCAGTCCTGACCAGCCCACGTGTTTGAATGTACGGGCTGTCAGTGTCATCAATAAACTACATGTACATGTACTTGAGTACTAGTACTGGTATTACCATTGGCTTTCAGCAAAACACAGGGCGTGTATTTGTTGGGATGGGGGGTGAACGTGCCTCGCAGAGGATGTGTAAATGTAACAACGCTCAAGCGAAATAGGGCAATGCCGAGATAAAGATATTATATCAGACTCCAGTGCTGTAGCAAGAGCTGACCCTGGTTCGATCCCCGATCGCAGACGATCTGGGGGGGGGTTTTCTGCTGGGATTTTTTCCCTCTCAGCCCAGGTTGGCCCTGACAGGCAGAGTTGAAGTAGTCCCGTCTCTTAAATTGCCTTACAGTGTTGCATGAGACGTGAAACTGGTGACCAAACCAAACCTAACAACAGCTCAATATGTGTACTGCGTACTGATGTTAAGTCCTAAACATGCAGTTATGTTACGTGAACCCACCCCGCCAGCCACGACACACACATTAGTATGACTACCCGTAGACATTTTTTAAAAACATATTGCTGTGAGACCGTGCGCCAGAGCTTTCTTGAGTGAGTGTAGTCATGTGAGGCTGGGTGCTGGGTGGTGGGATGTTGTTACGTGTCGTAAATGTACTGAGTGTGGTGTGTTATTTAGCTTTCTACTCTACGTTCGTTACCACCACCCTGTCTGAATCCCAGTGGATCCCTTTGTGTACCCTCTCCGTTGGAGTGCCACTCCCACTCACATTCCGTAAATGTACTGAAAACAGGCACTGTTGTGCAGTGTTCACATACGGTGTGTAGACTTATGTTTGTCTTTGTGTGCGTCTGTTGAACGATAAAGTATGGATCATGAATGCTTACACTACACTTGTAAGGTCAAAGTGGATGGTGTTACTGTGATTCCCTGTCTCTGTCTTCTAATTCAAACTCGGTTTATTCACAAGGTGTTTGCTTCATCCCAAGCACTTCAAATTAAGCAGATTCCTCTGTATAAGTATAATGACAGGTTTGCCAACTGTCCTGAATTTTTCGGGAAAGACCCGAAGTTGAGTCATCGATCCCGAAGTCCTGAAAATGGGTTGATTGTCCCGAAATGTGCCTTGCACTGTCAACATTAAATTTGTGTAGCCATATATAAAAATACAAAACAAAAAAAAACATCACAATGTATTTCCGGTTCTGGAAGTAATTGCAATTACTTTACTTGTATTTTTACTTGTGCGTTTCATATAATGGGTAACCTGATTACTGTTTATAAATTACGTCACTAAATTTTAGTTTAAAATGATTATGTACATGTATCAGCTTTACTCACCATCTGAGTGTATGCAGTGTAACATGAACAACAAATTCTATTGCCTGATGGGGTGTTGTTTCCTTCCCAGCCCCAGTTGTCCCTGATAGGTGGGGTCAAAGGAACCCATCTCTAAAATGACCATACAGGGTTGCAAGGGGAGTAAAACCAAAACCAGACCAAGGTACAAATAATATTTTCTGAGTCTCTATAGAGTTGCCAACCATTTAAACGAAAATTTAGGGAGATTTCAAAACATTTTTTGTCGGATTGTTCTGTTTTTGGTGATACATTCAATGTTGTAAACAGAAACATTGAATGCTCATGTTTTGCTGAAAGCAAGTTAGAAGATGAAAAAAAGGGACAAGCACTTCATTAAGAGCAGTTTCTGAAAATTTACTATAAAAAAATATAATTCTTAAGACTTGAGAGAAAAAAAGGCTTCGCTTAAACGACAGTAACGATTAGATGATTCCAGTATTTCCAGGCCGAGTTTGCCGTGGTCTTGAGCTGTTTACTGTTTAACAGAAGTTTAAAGAATTGTGAGAATTCAATATTTTTCATCACAGTTGGAGATTCAGGTAAACTTCCTGAGGCTCAAGATAAAATCGCGGTGGCAACTCTGAATAATCATAAAAATTGTTTTGTTTTGTTTCAAATTCGTTGTTCTTATGTTGTTGTTGCAAGTACAGTGTGTTGGAGGGGGTTGTGCAATGAGTCATACAAGCATCTCACAGATACACTTTGCTTTCTTTTAACAACACAAAGTATCGAAAATGTTTTTATCAACAAGATGTGCATGTGCACATTCTATAAATAACGCTTTCTTTTGCTGTAGATATCGGTAATGAATTAGTTGTACAATGCTGCAAAATCAATAAAATGAAAATTACAGGTTGAATTTGAGTACAGTTGTTTTTATTTTCATTCCTCGAAAAAAAAAATTCTCATTTCAAAGGATCAGTTTGGTCTTCAATCAATTCACACAATATTTTGTACAAATTCACATTTTTAAACAACTCACACAAAAGATAACAGAGAGATTCATGTAATATTCATGATTTTAAAAAGAAAGGATAAAATTAAAAGAAGTAAATCTCAGCAGACTTTCTTGAAGTGCCTATGGCCAAAAAGTAAAGTCATCACCTCGGAACAAAATGCTAAGCTCTCAGAATAAGCCAGAGTCAAATAAAGCTAGTGGCTTGCCATTTTTTTCTTTCCCCATCTTTTTGTTCCTGACTCCGTCCTTTCAAGGATAGACAAAATTTGGTGGTCCTGCCTCCTGAACAACCTAAAATTCGCTCTAGGGATCTTATTCTTATAACTTATCCAAATCAACAAAGTATTACTTTGTAGTTCATATCATAGCTACAATCAACTGCGGATGGCTGGATGTCATCAGGGCAGTGAAAAAAAAAATCAACTCCTCCAATATTCAACATACGGTAAATGTTTAACAATCATAAAATGTCTATGTGTAGAAGGAAGATGGGCTGGGGTTTGGGGAAAAGATCACAACAAATTACATAAATGAAAGACGCGACAATTTTCTTTATGGTAAACATTAACAATGTACATGATAGTAGGCCTACAAGACTTGGCCTGCACAGAAAGTAGTAATGAATCCAGAATACATGTAGGTGCTTGAATGGTTTGCTTGTATGAGCTCGTCGGCCTACTTGCAGAGATTCAACATGGGTTATGCTGAGTCCTGTGATTTGACTCTCTCTTTCCCAAGACCCGCACCTCTCTCTCGTGCCACTGACTTTTCATCACTTGCTCTCACTCTCGTGGGCAGCCAGGGCTCCTGGGAGCAGCTGTCCAGCAGGGCCTTGAAACATGAACCTGGAATGACAGGGTAAAACACTTTCTGCCACTGTTTTCGCTTTATCAGACAGTATCATGCAGAGGACAGGAGTTCATGGCCCACATGGGGCGGTTAGTTTGATTGAGTACCTTATTTGCGTTTTACTGCTGGGACTGTGTTCTCCTGAGCCTGGGTTGGCCCTGACAGGCAGAGTCAAAGCAGCCTGTCTCTAACATGATCTTACAGTGTTGCAAGGGATGTTATACCAACAACAAACCGCCGCTGTGGTGTTATGGTTAGGCTCTTTGCCTCTCACGCAGAAGATGTGAGTTCGAGGCCCACGTGGGGCAGTTGGTTTGATTGAGTACGGTATATATCTTTGTTTTTCTGCTGGGACAATGTCCC
Source organism: Phyllaplysia taylori (assembly GCA_032273245.1). Classification (NCBI taxonomy): domain Eukaryota; kingdom Metazoa; phylum Mollusca; class Gastropoda; order Aplysiida; family Aplysiidae; genus Phyllaplysia; species Phyllaplysia taylori. Next base: position 14,169 of record JAUKPP010137082.1, read on the forward strand.
TCTCAGCCCGGGTTAGCCCTGACCAGCAGCCCGTCCCTTAAATGTAGCAAGGGACATTAAGCCAAAACCAAACCAAAGCCCTCTTACCGGCCCAGTGGTGTAAGTGTAATGGTTGGGCTCTTTGCCTGTTGTGCAGAAGACCCCAGTTCGATCCCATACCTGGACAATCAGTGTTTTTCTCTGTGGAACGTTTTCCCTCAACCTGGGTTGGCTCTGACAGGCAGCCTCAAAGTAGCCCGCCTCTCAAATTACCTTGCAGGGGACGTAAAACTGGTAACCAAACTAAACCAAAGAGCCCTCTTGATGATGGGCAATGAAATTGAAGGATGAAAAGAGGTTAACCCTAAAGGCAGGGTCAAAGAAACCAGCCTCTAAACTAACCCTAGAGTGTTACAAGGAGCATTATAACCAAACCCAAACCAAACAGAACTATGAGACAGACCCTATACCCAAAATCAATCAAATCAAAGTAAACCAATCTAAAACTGACCCGAAAGAGTTTGTGGCAGGCGTCTCTTCAAGGTTGAACTCCGCCACTGGCACGCCCCGACTCGCTACCTGAGGGGCAAACATGGCTGCTGGGTACACGACAGATGACGTGCCAACCTGGAAAAGAAAAAAACCCATATTTGTCCCAATCATAGACAGGGAAATTCTACTTCATCAGGCCTTGAAAGGCGAACATTATATAGGCCAGAAAAGAAATGTTAAAAAATGTCATTAGTGTTTATTTCTTTTATACAGTCGAGCACAGATTACTCGAACCCGTCGTACTCGAATTTACTGATTGCTCAAACAGAACACCATTCCCCGACTGAGCTGCTATACTTTCTATGTATTAACAGCACGGCATTCTCGAACACCCTTATGGATGTCTCGAACACTTCACATCGAACAACCTGATCAAATCT
>JAUKPP010137304.1:0-15073 GCA_032273245.1 Phyllaplysia taylori
CAGTATTGCTGGGTAAAGCTGGTAACCACCTCCCCCCTCCCCCCCCCCCTCACAGACACACTTTCAACTATGATGTGAGGACATTTCAATGCCTGGAAATAGATCAGGAGAATTAGGACAATCAGAAAACAGTGGCAGATCATACCAACAAAATCCCTCCAAGTACCCACTAAGATGGCTAGGTTAGCCGCCAGCTGGACTAGATGCACAGTCTCTGGGTGCCAGTTTGTGAGCTAAATTCTGAGCATCAGCTCTAACAAACAGGCGCAACAAGCTCCTTTACCAGCGGAGCCCCCCTTGAAAAAGCAAACACAAAAAAAACCCGCATAACAAAAAACAACAACCCCAAAACAACACACATACACATCCAAGCACACTGATAAAGTTAGAGAGTCAGTAGTTCCCCCCCCCCCCCCACCCTACCCTACTCCCAAACACACAAACATACAAGCACACTGAGTTAGACCATCAGCTGGCCGTCCCCTCCTCGCCCCCACCCCAAAAAAAACATGAACACTGATGGAATTTGCCCTCTCCCCCAACCACACACACACTTACAACTATGTGATGCCGTTTCAACACCAGTATACATCAGGAGAATTTTGCCAATTAGATAACAGTAGCAGATCATAATCATACCAAAAAAAAATGCCCTCCAAGTCCAAGTACCCACTAAGACTAGGTTAGCCGCCAGCTCTAACAAACAAGCGCCACAAGCTCCTTCACCAGCAGAGCCCCTTGGAAGCAAAGAAAGAAAAGAAGAAAAAAAGCACACATATTCAAACATGCTGATGGAGTTTGCCATTATTAGTACCCCCGGTCTCCCCCCCCCCCCTCCCCCACCCTACACTCACACTCACACACCTTTGGACCCTGGACAGTTAGTTAGGTCATTTAAATGCCTGAAAGTAGACCAGGAGAATTAGGACAACATAATGAGACAAAAGTAGAAGATTACACCAACAAAACACCCTCCAAGTACCTACTAAGATGACTATTATATCAATAGCAGACAGCCTCAGCAGAGGTCCTTTCCTTTCCTTTCACTTTCTTCACCTCCCCAGTCCCACCCACCACTTCTTTCTAACTTTCTTAGATCAGGCTATTTTGCTGGATTCCATCATCCATTCACTGACTCAGCAGACTGACGGGATGATAATCTCTCCAATAATTGAGTGTGCGTGAGTTGACTGACAATGGAGTGCTCACCATCATTTCGTCGCTGTGCTGAAGACTGCTGTCACAGGTCAGACAGTGCACTGCAGTAGTAATGCATTTTAGATCTCACACTCGCGGTGTGCACACGCAGTCGTTGATGAAGAGTGAATTGACAGAACAAATACAAATACATAACTTATGATACATAGGAACGCTGCAGAGTAGAATTATGTGGCTTACCTTTGACTGTGAGCGTCAATGAGTGTAGAATCTAATTTACTGGACTGGTGTTTGTGGGTCCTTTGCGGTGCTATTTGCCGGTGCCGTTCTTCTTTCGCCCAACTAAAGAAAAGATCGATTCCCCCAATCGTCCGGATATTGTGCCAAATTTTTGCCAAGCTGTTCGAGTTCTGATTTCGTACATTTGTCATTTTACCCCAGGGTTTATTGATTCGTTAAAATTGTTAGGAATTAGTCTAGGAGACTAGATATTACTTTTTTTATATTCATTTGAACCTACTTTGTTTTTAAAATATCGAATTCATGGATTTGCAGAAACTTGATTATCTCCATGATTGGCGGACAAACCGGCATTCATAATCGTACCATAAAATCGTCGCATTGTGGAAAGAAAAGGCCAAGGTCAAGATAAAAGTTAAAAATAAAATAATATAGATATTTTAATAGAAAATTGCGTCTTCTCTGTTTCCATTTTAAAACCTTAGTGTGTGATTTTTTTGACTGCATGACTATTCAGAACTCCGATGCGATTACTAGCTAACAGGTTAAAAAGACAAAATTAAAATCCACGTCTCGGAGGGCACAACACTGATATTGTATCAAGCCTTCTAATCTATATAGACTACTTTTGTGTGCCTCTGTAATTCTTGAATTCGTTCAATTTGCTTTAAAGATAACATTAAGTTATGTTTCTATCTGTAGGCATGCCAACTGGTATACAATCGTCGATAATCGTACGCTTTCTTCCCCCAATATACACGCCTTATCATTTATCATTTATAGACCTGTGGGCTGGCAAAGCATGCGCTCCCTTGCCATGAAAAAGCCCCTATAACCACATTCTTAAAAAGCATAAATAACAACGACGCCAGCTTGATTGATTGCAGAAAGGCTAGGACAGAAGTAAAGTCTTACATGACCGGGGGGGGGAGGGAGAGAGAGAGAGAGAGAGAGAGAGAGAGAGAGAGGGAGAGAGAGAGAGAGAGAGGGAGAGAGAGAGAGAGAGAGAGAGAGAGAAAACGGAAGACACAATTCGGCAGTGAAGATGAGAGGACTACATTACAAACGAGGAGACCACCAAGCAAGGATAACTCGCAAGTATAACAGAGAAAACAAAGGCAAGAATGAACAGCGTTGAAAGATCGTCATTCATCATTATCCTCTCTGTGGTGTTCCAAGCCCGAAGATCAATAAGAAACTACTAATACTATGGCAATAAGGGCCAAAGAAATAATCTACATTGAATCCAATCAACGGTGGACAGCTAATTCGACCAATATTTCTATTGAAATATAGAATAAAGAGTTGCATTTCTTTTAATAGAACTTTGCTGTAGATTTTAAGTTCTTTAATCTTTTGTACTTTGGGTTCACATGAACGAATGAACGAGGTCTGAACTAAAGTGCGAGTCAATATTTGTACTTTCAACAAGTTCGTTGTCAGGTAGAAATCGGTCACGTGACCAAACAAAAATGGCTGCCTGTCTTTCACTCCCATTGGAATGTAGATGATATCTCACAATCACCCCTTGTGGTAATACAGTGGGATCTGTCAATTGGAAGTTTTAAGCAATATTTTTTCTATATGCAGGAATAGGAAAGCTATCATGTAATTTCGATGTCAGCATTTAATACTATTATAGATACAATGAAAATATTTCTGTTTGAGTTTCAACTTAGCAAGTTACGTCATTTCAATTCCAATTTTATTCATATCGTTCATTATTTCTTTTTGAACTTACTCTGACTGTCTGACTTGGACTTGCACTTGAAGGAACTCTACCAAGTTAGTAAGGTATTTAAATCAGTCTTATACTTTTAGGCATTTCTTCTATGCATACAAATTCATTCTCACTACTAGTAGGCTACTAGCTATTCAGATTCTTCTTCTAGCCTATATTTCGGGCCAAAGTTGATTATTGTTTCCGCAATGGGCCAAGTTTATGTATGTGTATTTTTTTTAGGAATTCCATACTGCGCCTAGAACTATTTGCAAACTAATCAAAAACCTTTGTCAACTCCTCTTTGTTGCTTGAAAACTAGGGGTTTTCAATAGCTTTGGAGTTTGCACCACGAGATCTTGTTGATTGGTATCAAATTGACTAGTTTCTATTTTTTTTCCATTTCTTTTTGGGTATATTAGGCATGTCATATTGGTAAAGCTAAGACACATTCTCTCATATTTTAATTTTTATGAAAAATCACTGCTTTCTCTTTTCAGCCTGTATTGATTGTTTGAACCCGATGTCAGCGGCAGAATGGTGGTCTTTTGAGGAATAGTAAGGCCTGTAGCTTCAGGTCTGATGTGAACACATTAGTGATAACAGATACAACATTATACCGCAACAAGATGAAGAACAGCACCTCTCTCACATCCCTATCATCAATGGACAAAGGTTTGCCATAAAGATCAATGAAGCTTATTTTTTTTTTTTTATTTGTCAGTATGGTTTAAATTTTTTCTTCAAACCTAAGAAACATCTGCATTCTGTTTATCAATTCTGAAATTGACTTTGCCCATAATTATGTTTATGGCATAAAAAAAAGAGCCTCTATACTATAAAGAGGATTTTCATTCTTATTTAGGTACTATTGTCGGGTTCATGTGTTACATTTGATCTTATCAAGTTATGATCATAAGAATAAAATATCTGTTCAGGTTTCACTCTCATAACGTGCAGGTTGGTACAATGCATAGTCTGGAACTATGAGAAGGCATCTGTTGGATTTTCAATAGAAATTAGTGCAGTACCGTACTCAAAGAAGAAAGTGCATTTCATATGAAGGAAAGGAAGGGAAGTTGATGAGATTGGAAGTGGTGGGGGTGGAAGTTTCGTAGTTTTGATGGGGACAGTTTTAATTTCAAATCCATCTGACTGATATTTCAGATTGCTTGCAATTTTCATTGACAAAGTCAAGTTTTGTCATTGTAATGACTCTTCCTTTTTAGGGCTTGTTCACAAAGAACTAATGAGTTGCATAATATTTTTAGTTCAGGTCAACAACAAATTAATTTCTAACAACTCAGAATACAAAAGGTAACATTGGTTTGGATGCCTATTATGAGATGGGTGTAGTATAAAATATCCATAGGTCTCTCAGCAATTTTTGCAAGCAAAATGTGAATTTGAAGTCAAATTTCAATGAAATCAGAGGATGTTTATATGTCTTTTTTCCCCTAGATCTGTCTCTGTCATCCCTTACACAATATGGGCGCCCAGCGCAGCGGCCGTCAGTCCCTCCCCACCCCCACAGTGCTTGCCTTGCCATGGATCAAGGGGTAGAAGACCAACACCAACGCTCCAATGCTGTGCCCAGCTTGGCGAAAAAGAAGCGACGCAGACGTCGTGACCTCATTACGGCAAATCTTAGTGGAACTAGATATGAAGTTGGTCAGTGTACAGTAGTAAATTGACTCCTATTTATTCCAAGAAATAGTTCAATCATAAACTCGATTTTATGCAGGAAAAGGCCAGGGTTATTTTTTTTTATTGCAGTGCATTAAGGTGCAGATCTGTCCCCTACTCAAAGGGTGATCCTGCAGTTGTTACTTCTTTTATCGAGTAAGGAACAGGTCTATTGGATGTGAAAAATCTTTTGCCAGGTTCAGAGGTGCTCTTTTAACGGGCTGACCCGAATTTACCCATTCAGTCACTCATTGCATATAAACACTTGTTAGTTAATTTGAAGTCATTTATTTATGGAGGTGCCAGCTTCTTTGGCTGTTTTGGCCTGGTTCTTTTTGCATATACACAAGCCCGAGTAGCCTGATCATGTCACGACAGGATGTGCATGACTGATAGAGTCCTTTTTCCTTCTGGCTCTGTGTGTGACGATTACATGTTAAAATATCAGCAGTTTTGCAGGGGTTGAAGAAACAGGGTAAGTTTTTAGCTAAGGGGTGATTTGGACAAGTATGTATAGCGATGGTGTTGATGAAACCTAGAAACTATCTTTTGTTTTGTTTTGATTTTGAAATAATATAATAAGCACTTTATTTTTTATCTTCATAGGAAATTCACATACAACTGAAATATCTTATGTCAGAGGTACTTATTTTGATGCACACACATGCACACACACACGCACACACACACACATACACACACACACACACACAAACACATACTCACACACACTCCCTCTCTCTCTTTTTTTCCTCTCTCTTCTTTCTCTCTCTCTCTCTCTCTCTCTCTTCCCCTGTCTCTTTCTTACATAAAAAAGAATTTTGCATTATCGAAAAGACAAAAAACTATATGTAATATTGTAGTGAGAAAAAGAGGAAGGTTAGCTCTTGCGCTCATGTAAACTATGATAGCATAGTGTTATTTGTTTTGGCCTCTGCTTGTCAAATGCATATTGGTTTTTTTTCTGTATTTTTCCAGTTCGTCAAATGGTTGAAAAAGTGGGATTCACTGTTTCTAAAGATGACGACCCAACTTCGTAAGTTCAGATGTACTGTAACTTATCACTGTAATCAGATTGACCTGAATTTTCCTTCATTGTGATTGTCTCTAACATTGATTTGACACTAACGACATTTAAATTGCAAAGCTGAAAAATATGGATATATATTTTTGGACCCTGTTGAAAAGTATTGATAGTGAAACTTGATGATTGACATGGGTGCAATATTTTCCCTTCAGTTTATATAAGGGATGAGCTGATAATCTGTAATTTAAACACTTATTGCTTTTCTTTATTTTTATCATTGTAGGCCAAAGTCACTAGTCAGTTGTCACAGACCTGCTTTTATCTATTTGTCACCCACTTGCATTTTCAGTGCTGAGAGTTTTACAATTCATCGATTGAAAAGATTTATTTTTTCAATCTTTATTAGAGAGAATGCCAAGATAGATATATTGTTTTGTATCTGATTTGTATTTTATCTTCTTTAGTCTATTGTGTAAAATGCATGTAAGCAGCATCATTCACAAGCAACAAATTTTTTTTTTTACCTACTGACTTGACGAAAAAATTTACAGGGAAAGGTTGAAAGGTATAATTCCTTGTTATCTGCTCTTTCTCACAGGTATCTTATATGGAACGACAGTTTCGTTTCACTAGATAAGATAAGTGAACTGAAGCCCTACCAAAGAGTCAATCACTTCCCTGGCATGGGGGAGGTGACCCGCAAAGATGCCCTCGCAAGAAATGTTACAAAGTAGGTTACTTTCAAATTGGAGATTTAGGGTTCAAATCTTGAAAAGTTCACTGGGATTTTTTTCCTCAAACTTGAATGTAGAGGTTCTTTTTTCTAATATGACAGTCTTCCCAGTATTCCTCAAATGAAAGGCCTTAGTGCAAAAGATTTAAAGATACTTAAACTTGAATAGGAAGGTATCCAAATTGGAATAAGGACTTATGAGAAAATAAGCAGTAAAGATTGTTTTGTATTCTCTCAAAGATATTAGCCTGTTTGCTTTATAGTAATTGAGACATAGAGGCTTTTTCCTCTCAAGATATTGATTTTAACGTAGGTAGAGGAATGGCGTCAAACGTATGAAGGGTTTAAATACCCAAACTGATACGCCCATTTTCAGGTTTTGAAAAAAAGAAATTTTATTTACTTACATTCATTTGCAACAGCTCTTTGAAGTACTTTATAACATTTTTACTCAATTTGGTTTGATAAATGTTTGAAACAACTATGACTTTATCAATCCCAAGATTATTGGGTTTAATCTAGAGGTCGTTTATTGATGGGATCAACACAGAAAGGTTTTCCGGGGAAATAATTGATAATGTTTATGAAATTTGTTGAATCGTTACAATGAGCTTTGTGCATTTGAATCCATACAGAATGCAGAAAGCCATGCCTGATGAGTTCAACTTTATACCAAGGACATGGATTCTGCCGGCAGACTACTCTCTGTTGCAAAATCATGCAAAAGAAATGAAGATGAAAAAGAAAGCAAAAACCTTTATTGCAAAACCATCCAATGGAGCACAGGGCCATGGGTATGAGAAGCATTAGTTTGAACATATTTTCGATGTTTTGTGTTATATGTATTTTGTTAGGTTTGGTTTTTAGTTTTACACCATTTGCAATACTGTAAGGTCATTTAAGAGATGGGCTACTTTGGCCATGCCCGTCAGTGTCAACTCGGGCTGAGAGAGGCAGATACCAGCAGAATTTAATTCGGGTCTGCAAAGAGCCAAACCATTATTACACTGCAGATGCTGGTGATTTGGTTTGGTTAGGGTTTTAGGGCTCCATAAACTCTATAAGGTCATTTCGGCACCCAATGCTGGTGATTTATTATAATGTGAAAAGTCAAACTTTTTGATGGGATGAAGGAGACACTCAATATATCTTTATATATCTTTAGTTCCTGTTGTTTCCACAACAAATGGTAAATAGTGTCACAAATTCAATATCAATTTCTTCTTGTTTATTTTTTTCTTGATATAGAGGGCTGTTATCTCAGGAGGGTTATATAGTGTGCTGCTGCTTATGGGACAAATGGCACTACTTTACTTAAACTGAACTGATTGATTAACAGTTTTCTCATTTTTGAGTTTGCACACATCAATTTTGCTTTTTCCACACATTGAATTGGATTTGACATACATTTTGTTCTTGTTTTTTTGGCATCTTTTCTGAGTTGAAACACTTTCATTTTCATCTATTTTCAATGTTGCTTGATATAGAAATTATTAAATATTTTCGTGTTCATCTTTTTTTTCAGTGTTGCTTAATATAGAAATCATTAAATATTTTCATGTTCATCTTTTTTCAGCATTGCTTTGTATCGAAATGCTGAAAAGATACCTTCACAAGAACACTTCATTGTTCAAGAGTACATTGACAAACCTCTGCTCCTCGATGGCTACAAGTTTGATCTCCGCATCTACGTCCTCATCACATCCTGTGACCCTTTGAGGATTTTCCTCTTCAATGATGGTCTGGTCAGGCTTGCTACAGAGAAATATTTACCTCCTCATGAAAGCAATGTCGTAAGTTGTTTTTTCTCCTTATATTTGAGTGTGGAGTTGTTTGAAGAATGGAGGGTATAGGTGAAAAGTGTGGGTTCTTTTTTTTTTTTTGTCTTTGATTAAGAACAAGCTGTGCAGAAAAAGAAATTCGGCCAAGGACCAGTATAAGAGAGAATGCATATAGCCCGTCGTATGGGAGATGGATGTAAAATTGGGAGGTCCCGCCTCATAAATGACCCTACAGTGTTGCACAGGGCGTTTAACCAAAAACCAAACCAAAACCTTGGCTTCTATAGGAATTCTTTGAAGGGTTCACCAGGGATTTTTATGTTCCACAAAGATGCTTCTTTCACCGTACCAGCAATCAGCACACACTGTAACTTTCTGTACCATATCTCATTTGAATCTGTTATGCTATATAGGTTGACCTATATGTAGGAAGTATGGATATACTTTATGATGGCTGAATTCTATATTGACATTGACCGATTTTTAAATGACCTGTGGATTGGATAAAAGGATGGTTTAGTTGCAGTGTGGAAATAGCTGTATGCTTGTGCACAAACAACCATTTTTAAGTCTTTTTAGTCTTGCTTTTAGTCTGTCAGTTGGTATTGTAAGTATTTCTAAGTAACCCAGTCTTATTTTATTTGGGTTCTATTTTTTCTTGTGAGTTATTACATTGTTTATGGGTTGTTGTCTTTTTCAGAATCATCTGTACATGCACCTAACGAACTACTCAGTCAACAAACACAATGAATTCTATGATAAGAACATGAGCTATGACACTGGCAGCAAACGCTCCATCCGATACTTCAACGATTACCTGCGTCGAAGCGACATCGATGTCAGTCTTCTGTGGCGCAACATCGGTGACATGATCGTGCGCACACTTTTGGTGGCGGAGCCCCACGTGCTACACGCGTACCGGATGTGTCGGCCAGGTGTCTCCTCAGGAAGTGACAGTGTGTGTTTTGAGGTGCTGGGATTTGACATCATGATTGACAGAAAACTGCGGCCTTGGTTGTTGGAGGTAATTATTGTCTCTATCTTTCTCTTATTTTATGATGTGAAGATCGTGTTAAAGTATTTAAGTTAAAAAAAACATAGTATTATTAACATAATATGGACCTATAGACAATTATTTATAACTTGTTGATTATGTTGATATGCTACATGTATGTATACATTGCCATGATGTCTATGTTGTACCACTACCTATGTATACGTCTTAATGTCAATAATAAAAACATATTTAAAAAAGTATCTAAGTTCTATATTAAATTTTTCCCTTCTGTAAAATTCACTCTAATTCTTATCTTTTCTTTCACGTTGACGATGATGTGCAAGTGGTAAGTGATTATTCTCTGTTCCCTCCCCACAGATCAACAGGTCCCCAAGCTTTGGCACAGATCAGAGGTTAGATTTTGAAATCAAGTCTGCTGTGATTGAGGACACCTTCAGGCTGTTGAATATCAAGTAAGCATTGCACAGTTTTCTTCCCGTCTTATCGGAGATGGACGTCAAATTTGGAGGTCCTCCCTCGTAAATTACCTTACAGTGTTTTATGGGGCATTACACAAAAAAAAACCAAATAGCTTTGTTGAATTAGTGCCGATAAGCTATGCACCAGCTAGTGGGTTTAACTTTTTTTAAAAACACTTTATTAAAAATGCTTTTTTTGCTTTGTTTTTGTGTTTTATGTTCTCAAGAACAAATTTCTTGTAACTTATGTAGTCTTTCCACTTACTGGTATGCCTCTACATTGCCCGCTTTGTTTATTAGTATTCTCAAAACATCAACCGTTTGATGTTGTTATAAAGATTTCTACTCGTCCGCCTCGATATTTATTTTTACCTCAGCTGAAGACCCGAATTTATCAAAACTAGTCATAAAATCTCTGCTTCCAATAATTCTTTTCAAATTATGAACAAATTAAGTCCTATAGAAATTATTTTACAATCAGTATGTGTAAAAAGAATTCCGTGTATGCATTGCAAAATAGAATTCCAACTGAAAATCCCTTGATGCATCGTATTGAAGAGGCAAAACCTCCATTCTCACACAGAGCCATGAAAACTCTTAGAAAAAATTCTAAAGCAGCCCCAAGGATATGAACCTGGAACCTCTGCGATCTGATGCAGGCACTTTATCACCTAATCACAGATGCCCCCCTTTATAAGCGTTTTATGAGATCTTGCAATTTTTATATATATCCTCAATAGTTCAGTCCTATACTCGGTATTTATGCTAGTGAAACCCAAGGTTATTTTTATTGAATCAAAATCAGAACGTATATTGATCTCTGATGCGAAATTTGGCATGGTAATGTTACAGTGATAAATGACAACACCAACAAGTGCAACGTGTTGTCTAGACAATATACAGCATTGCATTCACCAACTTTTTATTGTAGTGCATTTGGGCAGCAGATCTGCCCCCCTTTTCGGGAAATCCATGTTGTTGTGAGTCTGGGACAGGTCTATTGTGTATATATGTTTGAATCGGCTAAAACACCCAAAGAAGCTGGTGCCTCTATGAATAAATAATTCAAAACTAACTAATATATGTTTGAATTTCCATGTAAATAAAGTGTTTAACATTGGAGATATTTACCCCTGTATTGTGTCATGTGTGTTGTCCAGGGTTAGTGACAAGCGGCGCAATATCGCAGCCCAGAAAGCAGAGGCTCAGAGGCGCTTGTTCCGAACTAGCCGTAAAGTGGACGGCACTGATTCCTCGGAACTGGACAAAAAGAAACAAAGTAATGACAAGAGGAAAGAGGAGCTGGTAAGTTGACAAACTTTGAATAGGAGATCACCGGCGCTGTGGTGTAATGGTTAGGCTCTTTGCCTGTCATGCGGAAGACCCCGGTTTGATCCCTGATCGCAGACGATCTGGGGTTTTTTCTGCTTGGATTTTTTCCCTCTAAGCCCGGGTTGGCCCTGACAGGCAGGGTCAAAGCAGCCCGTCTCTTAAATGACCTTACAGTGTTGCAGGGGAGGTAAAACTGGTAACAGAGCAAACAAAGAATGTGAGATCCAGAGATCTATTTTCTTCTCGGAAAATGAAATTTGTGTACTAGTTATAGGGCAAGCGCTTGACTGATTTATTTCTTTTCTAGCGCAGAAATTACAATTGAATAACAAGGAGGGGGCAGGGGATCAGGATCCTGTCTTAACACAGCAGAGGCTGACATGGGCCTCAACTTGCCATCTTTTGTGTGATAGCTACTAGCCTATCCATTACACAACAGAAAACTATTCTGTATTTTGGGATAACCTCTGAAATAATTATGCGATAGATAATTAACAAGAGATTAGGGGAAATTGTCAGAGAATGAAACCTTTAACAATGAGTACTATCGCTTTTATGAAAAGAAATGTGTTTGTACACCATTGAATTTCCCCTCAGGGATAAACAGAGTTGACTTTTCTTTCTTTCTATTTTTATGAGTTTTGAAGTAATCACTTACCTTCATGGAAATTGTTGCTTTGCAGAAAGAGCTCTTGACTCGGATTCGTAAGATGGCAGACAAAGAGGACTATGAGAACCGCAATTGCGGCCGTTTCCGCCGCATCTTCCCTAGCGAGGACCGTGTACGTCAGGATCGCTACTGTAAGATACTCAGCACAGCGTTCTCTGTCTTCCTTGCTGGCCGCAGCAATAGCATGCAGAAAGAAATACAAGTCAACTATAATAACAAGTACAAGGTGAGGTGTCAACATATTGTATTTCTTGCATAGGATGAGGTATAAGGATATCCTCTCTTGATCCAACATAGATTATTTGCCTTGATATGTAAAACTGCCTAAAGAGCTTTGGTTTTTAGTCATGAATTGAGAAATTGGATAGAAAGAGCATTATAATTACTCTTTCTCTTACTCTTTCTCTCCTTCTCATGCTGTCTCCCATCTCTCTCTCTCTCTCCCTATCTCTCTTTCCCTCTCTCTCTCTCTCTCTCTCTTTCTTTCTTTCTTGATTGCTGAGTCTCCTGGCAGGGTCATCATCATCACTTTCCACTTTTCTCTATCCTGGGCTAGCTTTATAACATTACTCCATGACTTTCCACTTCTCTGTACATCATTTTCTACGACTCTGTGAGCTCTGTCTTGTTCTCATGAATACTTCCTGGTTGGTGTCTTGTATGTCCATCCCCTGGCAGGGTACTCTCATGGAATATTCTGTTGTCTCCAGGAGGACGAGCTTCTTGACATGATTGCCGAGTGTGAAGCTGATGAGAGAGATTCCAGACTTTATCCTGGTGGTAGACCACAGCGAGGCCCCAAGGTCAGGGATGCTTTCTTGCTTTTTGTTTAACGTTTGGTTTGGTTACCAGCTTTACGTCTCTTGTAACACTGTAAGATCATTTTAAGAGATGGGCTCCTTCGACCTTGCATGTCAGGGCCAACTCACACTGAGAGTTAGAGGAAAAAATCCCAGCAGACAAAAATGCAGATTGTCTGCACACGGAATCGATCTCGGCTCTTCTGAATGAAATAGGCAAAGAGCCTAACCATTAAACCACCACACCGGTGCTTCTGGTTTAATGCCCCTTGCAGCTCCATAAGGTCGTTTAAGAGGCAACCTCTGACTTTTACGTCCATCTCCGATAAGATAAGCAATGGGGCCCTGAAATCTCGGAAAAAAATCCTAGTGAAATTCTAGATTTTAACCCTGAACCTCCACATTTATAGGAGAGCGCTTTGCCCCTACATAACAATATTCCTCACAGATGGGAAGTTCTTTTTTTCCAGCCATCATCCTTGATCTGTTTTATTTCCTAACACATTGTTGGTCGTTTATTTTAATTTTTGTATTGTAAAATAGATACCTATCAAACACAAACGCTAACAATAGATGTAAACATTGCACAATGATCAAATTAGTATTGGTTTCTCTGAAACTGAAATGAAACCCCTTTCCCCCCGTCCAATGTTGATAAGCACCTCATTTCATAACATCATGGCAAATTTTATGTGTTCACGCCAACACTTCAACAGATTAATTCACAGGAGAAACACAATATCTAGTATAATCTAGAAAAGCGTTACATTACAAGATTAACAGCACATAATGATTAATCTATAATTTTACAAAAAATTTATTTTCAAGGCAAATTTCTTTGTGTTTCTGACTGGTTACATGCCATGTTTTGAAAAGTCTAAATACTTAGTAATTTGTTTTGTTTTGATGTTACAGCTCAGTACCAATGTAATGTATTGTTAAGAAGAGTAACTGTGTGTGGTTGTCATCGTTGTATTATAAGAGTTATGTCCTTTTATCTGTGTGTATCACGGGATTGTCAAAACTGTGTTAAAATCAAGCTGTGGAGATTAAACCCTTGAGTGAGCAAGTTGCACAAACATGCCATTTTTCCTTTAGTGCTTCTTGAATACATTTTTTAATCAATGACCTAAAAATTCCACTCAAGCACATACATGTATTTGTTGGTTTATGTTTGAGGTTTTTTAAAATTCTTATATTTTTGTACTCAGCCCCTTCAGAGCATGCCAGAGTCATTGCCAACCCAACACGATGACGATGACTTAGACGATGATGACAGTGACACAAGCCCGCCCGGCACCCCACAGCTGCGTCGACGGTCAGGGTCAAGGTCACGGCCTCAGAGTCAGCGCAGTGGGGGTAGCGGGGCATCTGGCTCTCGGCCAGGCTCTGTGATGACGTATAACTCCCCGTCGCAAAGCCATGGTCAGCAGCGTCCCATGAGCCAGGCCGGGTTCACAGGCGGTGGGGGCCAGCATAGGTCTAGAAGTCTCACTCGGGCTGCTACCACCAATAAACTCACAGCTCTACAGAGGTCAAACGTGGTGAGAGCTGCAGATTCGATGTTCCTTTTTTCAGATTTCTTTTTTTCTAACTGTAAGTGCTTAAGTAAAAACCAAAACAAGAAGAGGCTAAAACAGCTGAGCTGGCCCCTCTATAAATAACCCACTCCTTACTACTATTTTAACTCTCTGTACCGGTGCCTCTGGTATAATGATTAGGCTCTTTGCCTACTATGCGGAAGACCCGAGTTAGATCCCACCTGGGGATGATCTCGTTTTCCTGCTGGGTTTCATCCCTCTCAGCTCAGTCTGCCAAAAAAGTAATATATATCACACCTCATTCATTTCTGAAAAAAATTTAAATGTCCCAGTAAATGGAGGACCCAGTTTCATCTGTAAGAAAAAAAAGAGTCATAATTTTGGTATTTCCATTGTAGGCTCCTCAAAGCTCATAAGAAAAGGATATTAAACAAAACCTGTACAGACTTTTTTTTCACTATGTACCACAGAAAATACAATTACTTTTTTTTTCGAAAGAACTTTATATTTTGATTGAAAAAATTATTCCTATCAGTGTGCAAATATAAGCTATATACTTGATGATATAAGTGACTAATTTTTCTGCAGGATGACAATTTCCTCAACTCGATGGTGAAGGAAAGAGAGGAAGAGCTGACAAAGAAAACGCTGACATCTTTGAATGAGATGAGAATCAAGTTTCCTGGCAAGTCAGATTCGGAAGCAGAGCTCCTGCTTGACCAGGTATGTGCATTTGGAAGGAATTGTCGTGACTAGAGGAGGCTGTTCTAACCATGATAATGATGTGGAGTGATAGGATAGGAAGAAACCACATAGATTTATTGTATGTGATGTGATAGGATAGGAAGAAACCACATAGATTTATTGTATGTGACGTGATAGGATAGGAAGAAACCACATAGATTTATT
>JAUKPP010137415.1:0-15072 GCA_032273245.1 Phyllaplysia taylori
ATTTGATCGGGGATATGCGCTATACAGTCAAGTGCAAAAAAACCGCCACACTGGGAATTCCCGTTTATCAACGTATCTGTAAACCAACGGTAAACATGCAATACACCAAATTGTTCAGCAATTCAATATCTTCGCAATGACGAAAACCGCAACGGAATTTATCCATCGAGAAAGGCTCCACAAGCCGTTGATGAATGGACTACCCTAAAAACCGAAAGTCACAAAAATGATCAACTTCATACGACTTCAACAAAGGAGAGCATCGACGCTTCCTTTCGCTTTGCACTCACGGGTTACGACAGCTCTGTGACTGTGAGGTAGAGCATTACCATGCTACAAAATCATACCTGGATTTCATCTTATTTATCCCTTTTGATAAGAGTCATCACATTTACGTATTAGAATGACCTGTCCGCTCGAACGACCCTCGAGACCCACGAGTGGTAGACGTCTTCTGTCCATGATTACACACATTTCATAGCCCATTCAAACTGTCACTGATGATAGCTGCGTTCGTGCAGGAGACGGTAACAGCCAAATGTGCCATGTATGCCACGAACAGAGATGTTTGCCTCGTTGCGTAGACAGGACTTGTGACCACTGGGCGATTGTCCATTGTTAGTGAATGTTCGCTCATGGCATTTAATTTGCAACCTTGCTTCTCTGTGAGCTTAGTGAGGCGCGGCGTGCACCCGCGTTTGTGGGTGGTCAGCCCATTTACTTTGAGGCGCCTCTTGATGGTCTACTCACCGTACGTGGTTGCTGCTGTCTCTCTTAATGTCCTGAAAACTGTTATGTTCTTCAGTTACAATAATCACACGATTTTCTCGTAGGTTTGTCTTCCATGTCCCCCATTGAGGCTTTATGGCGTTCCACGGAGTCTTCTGCATGCATTCTGTAGCCTATTTGTTTTTCAGTTTATGCATTGCCTTTGGATTAACATTTAAAAAATCCTGACTACCTTTAAAACACTCAATCCGGCGTCTATGTCTGTTGCTTTTACACTTTCCTCTTTTCTGTTAACTATGACAGGGTGGGTAAATAACAATGAGGAATGAGAAATTAGACGCCTTGTGTTTTGATTGTACCAGTTGGATCTAGTGACTACTACATGCATTTGCAACACTTCCGATTAAAAGCAGTGTCAAATCTGCTAACTAAAAGCAACAAAAATGTATGGATGAAAATAATTTTACAAAAAAATGCAACAGCCGAATTAGTATTCATACCAAATAAGTGTTAAGCCTTCTATTTACTGTAATTTGCCGGCACAATAACAAGGACAACTTTTGTGACTTTCAGTTTTTAGGGTAGTCCATTCAATGGCTTGTGGAGCCTTTCTCAAAAGATGAATTCTGTTGCGGTTTTCGTCATTGCAAAGATATTAAACTGCTGAACAATTTGGTGCATTTCATGTTGACCGTTGATTCACAGATACGTTGGTAAACAGGAATTCCCAGTGTGGCGGTTTTTTTGCTCGTGACTGTATATTAGACATTTAAAGTAATGGCCTGCATGATTAAATTTTGTGAACAATGTTTCAGCATGAGACAAGAGGAGAAAAAGCAAAGTTATCTCCCATGCAGAAGGCTGAATCGTACTTGGTGGCAAGAGCAGCAGAAAGCTTCTTTCATTTCAACAGTTCAAATATCCCTTGTGTGATCTGAAGCCTGAAAATAAAATTCATAACCATGTAATGTTTGTTTGGTTTTTAGTTTTATGTCTTTCACAATACTGTAAGATCATTTAAGAGACAAAGTACTTTGACATTGCCTGTCAGAGCCAACATAGGCCGCGACGGACAGATCCAAGCAGAAAGACAGATTAAATTCAGGTCTTCTGCGTGATAGGAAAAAAGCCTAACCATTACACCACAGCCGAGAGTCGTTATGACTACTTCCAGAAACTTCTTGAAATCAAAATCATGATTGGTTTGCTGATACTCCACATGGTTTTGAATTTATACAATAGAATCATTTCTATTTATAACATGGCTTTATATGTATACAAAAACAAATGTTTTGTTTTCTCTCTTCTTGCCCATTTACAACGATCTGTGGAAGAAAATACATGTAGGCCTATAAGATAACATTTTTAAAAAGGTAAAATTGATTGTCCCTAGAGAGGCTAAGATCACTTGCCTAACAGGTTAGTGTATACAGCATGCTTTATTTGTTTGCTCTACTGACAGTTTTACGTCATCTTTCACACTGTAAGGTCATTTCAGTGCCAGGAAGCAGATTAAGACAACTGTAACACATTGAAGAAGTAGAAGAAGCAGACCACACCAGAGCACCCACCAACATGTAAAAAGATTTTATCATAACCAATCTGCAGTGGAAGAAGAGAAAAAGTAGAAATTGAAATAAACATAAATGAATACAACACCAAAAGGGCAACATGTGATCATGAAAAACAACGAAGAAACATGAAGATTATCAGCTGTGGTTTTAGCCACATAAACATTTGTTACCTGAGAAATTTTACTTGCAGCATCAATAGGGTTGAGAAAAAAAATATCGTTCTTTGAACTTAACAATAAAACATAAACATCCAATGTTAACAGACAATTAAAATAACAGCTTTCAAATTTTGTAAGTTCGAAAAAAAAAAAAAACTATCATCCCAACCAATTCACTTCTAACAAAATAAGATTTAGCATACCTTATCAACGGAAAAGCTGAAATTAGAAAAAAATCCAGGAGTTCAGTATAGTAGTATCAATGGTACGATTGTTTCTTATCACAAACAACTTCTAGAACCTAATTTTCTTGGATGCAATCTGCATTTTTTCATAAAAATGAAAAAGAACAATGTGAAAGTACAGCCCAGAGAAAAAATAAACGTCATAAAGGTTAAATATTCTGTCAACAATTATTTAGAGATCACTGTATTAATATTTGAAGAGTTTATTTTCAAATCAAGAGAATACCACTAAATTGAATAGCGAAGGCATCTGTAGGAATATCGTGAAAGGAGTAATTGCTGAGAGTCGAGACTTTAAAGCCTCACACTGTGACCCACAACCTCAGAGTTATATAAATACTGTAGTTCCACTCAGACGTGAACTGCTCAATTTTTCCTTGCACAAGTGCATCTACTGCCTGACCTCTCCTCACTCACCCTCACTGTCTTATTTTGCTGCGCTCTTCCCACTTTAACTTTCTGAATTACTTACTTATGGTGAAATTGTTCATCAATGATAAAAATAATAAGACTATTGAAGATTGTGATCACACTCAACTGAAATAATGGAGATGAAAACAAATTTGCTTTCAGAATTAGAACTACAGAATAAGGGCACAGGGCAAAACATATTGATTGTGGTCACTGATGAGCTCTTGGCCTCAATAGTTCGTGGAGCAACGCCCGTACTCTGTGCACAGACAGTGCAAATGAATGATAGAGACAAAAATAGAACTGTACGGATGACTCTTAGAATGTAATGAAAAACTAGTTTTAAATGTGCTTATTTATTTGTTTCTTTTATTCTTTCAGGTTTTATGGCTCCTTTGACACTGTAAGATAAGTTCATATCGGAGCTGAGAAACGTTTCTCATTATGGCCTCATTACCCTCTTGAGAAGAATTTCAATGTGTACCGGCGCTGTGGTGTAATGGTTAGGCTCTTTGCCTTGCAAGCGGGAAGACCCTGTATCAATCCCTGATCGCGGACGATTTGTTTTTTTTTCTGCTGGGATTTT
Source organism: Phyllaplysia taylori (assembly GCA_032273245.1). NCBI lineage: Eukaryota > Metazoa > Mollusca > Gastropoda > Aplysiida > Aplysiidae > Phyllaplysia > Phyllaplysia taylori. Next base: position 3,704 of record JAUKPP010137415.1, read on the forward strand.
TTCCCTCTCAGCCTGGGTTGGCCCTGACAGGCAGGGTCGAAGTAGCCTGTCTCTTAAATGACCTTACAGTGTTGCAAGGGACGTAAAACTGGTAACCAAACAATTTCAATGTCTGAGCCATAGAGATTTAGTAATATATGCCCTACCACATATGCACACTCTACATTTCCCAAATAGTCAAAATAGTTCAAGTTGGAAACACAAAACGAAGTAGGCCTATTACCCTTACAACACTAGGCAACTATTCTCTCAAAGCTTGAGTGACAGAAGTCTTATTTTGAAAATAAACTCTTCATTTTAATTTGCATGTTTCAAAAAGTTCAAGGACATTTTTCACCTTACTGTCTCAATATGAGACTATAAAGTGAGACACTATAAATAATAATAATGGTAATGATAATACTGTCGTGCCGAGGCAGACCGACGTATCTGCAAAGATTGTTAACTTTTGTACCTCTACATTTAAAGATGCTGCCATGGGAAATATGGGCATGGCCCTTAAGCTACGTCTGTTTGCGATAGTGAAATTCCTATTTCTAATGCAGATACATCTTCCCCCCTTTGTTACAAGATGCAAAATGGGTATGGACGTCTATTTAAACGATGATGAGGGGATTAATAATTTTTGCAGATACGTCAGCCTGCCTCGGCGCGGCAGAACAATGACAACATTTCCTCTACTTTCCTGTAAAAGTTCCTTTAATGCTCACTCCCAGTAAAGAAGGTTTACTCCAAACCCCTGATATATGAGTGTTTAGCAATCAGTAAGAAAACAAAACAATCAGGAACCTAGAAAACAGCTGTAATACAATTGTTATACTTTGCTCACATTGGTGCGGTTATGAAAATCTCTTACACGGATCACAATTCACTTGCACATGATCACAATGATATCTACACATTTTGATTATTGCTGGTCTGTAGTTGCTACAAAAGTTCAAGCATTTTACTTCTAATACAAGTCAAAAGAAATTGCCGAAGTCTGGACAAGGTGAAGTCTCAAAACAACAATAATTACTTCAGAGATTTCAAAGATGACTATCACATTGAAGGTGTTAATAATGATTAATTTCCACCTAAATGAAATGTTAACAATTTCATATCCTATATCTTTGTGTCCAGACTTTAGGGGGTAGCCTACCCTATATGTTTGTATTTTTTGTCGATCACAGTCATGCCGACGTCACTGTAAATCTCACCCAAAGACATCATGAAAACAGAAAAGTGGATAAAAGTTGGCTTTTACGTGTGTAGGAAACCCAAAGTAAAAAGGTTTCACTACACAGAAAGATTACACTTGCCCTCAAATCTGGATCAAAGCACCAAGTTTAACCTGTGTGGGTGTACGTTCACTGGCTCTAGTCGGGCCAGACTGGAAGTGAGCGGGGCAAGCCTGTCGACGCGCACACCACGGGACCGGAGGGGTTTCAGGCTGTCCTCTGTCACTGCTCGGCACTCCGTAATGTGAAGGAACTTCAGCTTGAGGCAGTACTGGGACAACAGGCTGACAAACAGAGATGGAATGAAAACCATGACATGGAATCACCTCTAAGATGCTACATTGGATTAGCCTGTAAACTTTCACAATTACAATACATTGTTCCAGTCGAAATGAATGTATGAAAAATGGGAGTTCCCGTTGAGAATTCACAGCATTGTGGCAATTGTACAAAAAGCATTTCTCAAGCTTCACTATCCAAGCCAAAGTTTTATATAGAATGAATAAGTGGAGCTCAAAAGATGTATTTATGAGTTTTAAAACATTAAAAAAAACACGTAGAAGATGAGGGGGGTGAGACGTTAAAGTGTGACAATGCTCCATATGCTTTATACAGGGTGTTTTTTTTATATTGATCCATTCTAAACTTAAATAACTCTAAAACAGTAAGAGATAAAAGTAAACGGTTTTCTGCAAACAATTCTCTGGCCATTTAAGTTTTGCTTGGGATACTTGATAAGATTATGTTGATAGAGACAGCAATTTTAAAAGGAGTTAACGGAACAAGGCCCTTTTTAGATCATGGCGTCAAAAGAGCGCACTGGTACACCAATAGGAAGGTTTGCGAGAAAACACCATAAGGCAACAAAAGATTATTAAAACTGGGTTTTTTAAAAAGTAATAATGTCCATAAAGCTCTGACTTCATGTGTCACGAAAAAGAATTTTGTGTTTTATTGTTTGAGGTTAGAAATTGATGCATGTCTCTGGTGGTATCAAATTAATAAAGTCGTCTTTTTCATTGATCGGGCACCACGCACTTTGCAAATCCAGTTCTGACTATCTTTGTTGTCATAGCAATTAGCATTTAAACCAGTCTCTACAAAAATTTGATGCCAAGCTGTGGCTGAGTTTTGGATGGAGCTTTTCTCGATGTGCACAGTTGAAATTTTCTCAGGGCTGCAGGAGCGCGATCTGCTTTGTGAACGCACAAGATGCACATGTAAATGCAAGATTAGCGTAATTTCTGCGCACTAAAAATCGGGGTCTCTTCGCGCAAACTGGCGCTGTCGCGCAATGGGTTCTCAGATCCGGTTGAATTTGGTACAAGAAAAAACTTAAATGGATTAGGATTAATCGGTAGAAACAGAATGTTTTTATCTGTTACCGTCTTTAAGTTATTTCAGTTTAGAATCGATCAATATAAAAAAAACACCCTGTATATTAGAACAATTCAGTAATCAGTGAAAATGAACATCTGCCATATATATATATGTGGTGAAATGTTTAGGCTCCTTGCCCTATCACACAGAGGACAGGAATGCTGGAATTCAATCCCAACATTGGACAAACATTTCTATGCCTCGGCTGGGATGTTGTGTCTCTCTCAGCCCAGGAGCATATCTATGGCCGAGCGGTAGTTCGCCCGCCTACAAATGAGGAAGTCCTGGGTTCCAATTCTGGGCGATTCACAGGGATTATTCAGGAGTTTTCATGGCTCGACCCACCTCCTATAGGAGATGGATGTCAAATTCAGACGTCTTGCCCCTTAAATGACATATTAAGCCAAAACCAAACCAAACTAAACCTTTCTGCCCATGTTTACCCTGACAGGCAGGGTCGAAGAAGACAGCCACTTAAATGTAATGTTACACTGATATAAAGGGTGTAAAACAAAAAACACTCTACTCACTGGATAGACTGATCGGTAACCCTCCAGCAACCTCTGACATTGAGCTGCGTCAAGTTTGGACAACAGTGTGCAACTGCCACGAGTGACCTGTCTGTCAAGCCATACAAGTTACTTATCAACAGATGCTTGAGGCTGCGGATGTGGAGGGCAAATGTATTATAAAAAAACAACAACTCAGTAACACTTTGACACACAATAGCAAATATTGCAATAATTATAAATGTGATAGAAGTCTAGTACACACATAACGAAAAAAACTCAGTAGCAAAATATATTTCAGGTCACAAATTTTTTGCTAATATAATTCTTTGTATTTGCAACAGACACATATAGCGTAAACCAATTTGTACATTGCCCTGAAAAAATCGATGACAGCGAGGCTAGTTCTAATCCTAATATTAAAATGGCCCCTACATTCATCAATCGATGTAAATGTAACTGTGATTATATGATTAAAGAGAGAGAAAGGATCAAAATAGGTGAGTAGCCTCACTACTACTAGTGGAGGGGTATAGTGGAGGCCAGTGACTTGCTATTGCATGTCATATAGAGCCTCTAAGAATACATTTCCTGCATGAAAAGTCTTGTTGACTGATGATGACTACGACAGAATCAGGAAATTAGTCCAACATAAAACTCAGTTAAAGATGCTTGCAACCATACGAACCTTGGAGAGTTCTTGACTAAATTTACGATGAGGTCATCATTGACGTTCCAACAGCCAGACAAGTCGAGGTACTCGATGTCTCTTTGATTACACAAAAATGAAAGAAAATTATCCATTGTCAGCCACACACAATCTCTGAGGGACAAATGTTTTAGGAAGCTGCAGTTCACACCAATAGAATACATACTGGCACCAGACAGAGCTATACATCCTGTGAGGTCTATTTTCTCCAGTTTTGGATTATATCCTATCACTTTCAGCAGTAAATCGTTTGTCATCCACGACTTTGCTCCCCTGACGGATAAAATTCTCAGGCTCTGGCAGTCTTTTGTCATGATTTCAAATGCTTTAGCAGAAAAGTTGTCCTTGAATGGGCTGGTATTTATGACGTGAGCATAACTGAAGTGCAGTTGAACCAGCTCCAAGCATGCAGAACTCGCCGCACGCAGGCGGAACAAATCAGCGATGCCAAGATACGGTAATATGTGATAAGACAAGACTTGTTCCCATGGCAAATCCAGGAGAGTCATTGAGTCACTTGGATTTAAATCTGTCTGGCTGCCGTTGTGAGACTCTGTGTTTCCACCACAAGATTCCTCCACCACTGAGCCATTGGTGGCCTCACAGACTTCATCACAAATACAGCCAGTAGAATCAGGCTCCTGGTCTGGCAAGATGGTTCTATTGCCAGCCGCCGTAGCCATTCTACCCTCCTTACAGCTTCAAACCGCCAGATAGTGTATGGAAATGCAATCAGATGTTCCTGAAATAAAAAAGAAATGAAGAGCTCAGGTTTCGGTTGACTGATAAGTCCCTACAATTAAATTTTCCAGTACACCTTCCCAGCTATCTCACATTTTAAACTCACTTTGCGGACCACCCACCTACATGTGGGCACTGCTTGACAAGTGAGGAAACCGTCCAACATCACCTCCTTGAGTGAACGCACCTCAGAAACATCAGGGAGACACTGCTACCACCTACTCCCAACTTGGAAAAATGTCTATTTGGAACAGTGGCCCAGCTAAAGAACACGGTCAAATACCATCGTATGGCATTGATTGCTGAAAAAGGACAAGTGTCAAGCAGTCGGGGATCAGCAAAGTAAAGTAAGTAAAGTAAGTACACTGACTTTGTCAATTAATTTTTGTTTTGCTCAGACTCACACTGTCTTTTTGACCGGAACTGATTAAAACTCAAGTACAGTCAAACCTGCCCATAACGGTCCCCGAAGATCACAGAGAAAAGTGGCTGGTATAGGCAAGTAGCCGCTATGGAGAGGGTCTGAATCAGGGGCACGCATTACATATATTCATAGTAAACGAAGCTAAATTCTAATGGGCCAACATGTAAGTGAAGTGTAGCGATCAACAACACAGAAAATGCATTGTTGGTTGCACATAGGAGCCTACATGGTGAGTTGTTGAGGACCCATAGTATAGAACATTTTTTGCATCAATCTCCACAGAAGGGTCCCCTATGAACAGGTTGAGAGTACGTTTTGTCACGGAAAATGAAAATGACTGGCAGTGGCCATAATGGGCAGGGACCGTTATGGGAGGCTAAAAATAGGAAGACTGCAAGGGTGTCACAGAACTGTGGCTGTTAGTACAGGAGGCTGCTATGAACAAGTGACCACTTCTAGCACAGGTTCAACCTGTATTCTTAAGTGCATTCTTTCACAGCTGGAGTTCTAAGACCAGGCTGGTACCCCTGAGGTGTAGTGAACTCTGTGAGACAAACCCTGGCATTTAAAATTCTAGCCCCCAAACATGGGGAGATATATGGACCATCATGCAAAGTGGCTGCAGAGAGTACAATAGCGAATCATGTGCATTGTCTATGGCATGGGTAGTGACACCATGTGGGCAGACATCCCATGCATATAAGGCTCTCCCAGACCAACTGACTATTTCCCGAACGGTTTGCAAAATTCAAATCTTCACAAACCAGGATCTAAGCAACGGAAAAGCAGGATCTGAGGAAAAAAATCAGGATCATCTCCGTATAACGAAACGTCTATAATTTTAAAAGGCTACAGGCGTATAGTATGTATGCCTGGACTATAAATTAGGCCTACGTAAGGAGAGAGTTATGAACTGAAAGTTTCTTTCAAGAATCAACATCTCTAAATCTAGAACAGACTCTATCAGTATGGTGAATGTCACGGCCTCCTTCCACTGACTTTCACACAAGAAAGTTGGGACGAAATGAGCTGATCAAAACAAAAAAGAAATAAAGAGCAGTCACAGGCCTGTAGTAAGTAAAACTAAACTTAGTAGTAAGCAGAAAAAAAATCGGGATTGCCGTGGCCATGATGGGAAAAATCGGGAGCATAAATGTTTATTTTTAAAAAACGAATAGGCCTATCCTGATTAAATAGGACCAGTGGCGGCAGTGGCAGGTCTGTTAGTGTTAGGATACGATTTGGAGCTCTTCTCCAAATAAAGACAATCTATGATCTGAATCCCTTATATCGTTGGAATCTACCCAAGACGACCACTCATTATTGAGAGAAAAGACAGTGTAGTGTCAGTGGACTACTGGTGGGTGAGGAGACAGAGACAGAGATTCTGAGACTGAGAGATCACAGAGTCAAGTCAAGAGACGAGTCAGCAGAGATGAGAAAGAGAACAGCCCCGCCCCGGCCCCGGCAGGGAAACATTGCCCTTACATTTTTCTTAGCATCCAGAGAAAAAATCCACCCTGGAACAAAATTTCATGAACGCTTGCTTGAGAAACCTCAAGTCACGGCGTAACTGTTGTCCTTTTCGGTTTTCGAACAGCTGACGGCGGGTGGGTTGTGCGGGTAGCGGGTGGTGGTAGTATAGTGTTTTTGTTGCCGACGGAAGAGGAAACCCATTGGGTTGCCAGAATGAAGTATTGATATCACCTGTTGATTCCTTTTTACAAAAACAATTACATTCAATATAAATAAGCATCATAGAATCAGTCAGAACGGTGAGAACCCTTTTAAAATTATTTCTAAATGATAAGAAATAAACAGTGAGATTGGTATACATGTATATAATTCCATTATAACGCCAATGATCTGGCGAAATACTGTATAAATCGCCACTCACTCGATAAACCCGACTAAATTGGCGATAATAATGACCTCAAACAGCTGATTCAGGACAGAAAATCTAACCTCATCAAACTGTAACTTCATACCCTGATACATGTAATATATAATTAGATCTAGATCTATGTCTAGTGAGGTCCCCAACACAAAACACGAAAATTATAATGAATAATATTCTTTGTATAGACGAGAAATTTTTAAAGTGCACAGTTTACTCACTCTACTTCTAAGAATTCACTGTTTATGAAAAGGGGTGGTTGTCTTGATTTCGGTTAAGGGAAGTTGAATGTGGGCAGGGCTAGAATAACACAACAAGCTGTACACTGTGCATGACGAAGACTTCAATTTTGATAGTGTGATAGTGTCTAGATCTAGATCTAGATATCATTAGCACAGCGGTGATTCATTAGAAATCCAAGCGACGTTTAGAACTTTGGCGTGGCCACTACAGCCTCCTAGTACAAAAATAGAAAGCTTTGTAAATGCATAGTAATCTTGTAATATATAAAAGAGACGTCGGCAGGGAGTGAATCAACCATTCCACTCCACCAAATTCCAGTGTCCACTCACGACGAGTCACACCACGCATGCATGGCCACGTCTTGATTGATTTCGATTTTTGAGATGGTGTGAAAACTTGTTAATAATAAAAATCAAAGTGTATATTGTTGCACAGATCTAGGAGGACAAAACCAGTATTCAAGACCTTGGACTTGGTGGGGTAAGTCTAAGTCTAAGCGAGTAGTTAAAGTTAAAGTCACGGGTGGTGTGTAGTGTGGTCCTGTAGTTTTCATTTTCGAGGCCGCAGGAATATGGAAATTACTTCTCTTAATTCTTGAGTGCTCCAGTGTTTGCCAAACTAAGAACACGTAGAAATATACAGTTAGATTCTTACCATTACTATTAGGTGGGCAAAAATTGAGGCACAGATTAAACAAATTTCAAAGAGTAAATTAGAGAAAGAAACATAATTATGTTCTTTTCATGATAATTCATGTATGTCTTGTTATTATTTGGAAGTTAGCATTTCATGAATTCCATTTACTTTACTTTTTCAGCATAATAAAACAATGGAAACATCAAAGCCTAATGCAAAGTACGCAAAACTCGTAGACGAACAGCAGCCTACAGTGGAAGACAAACAAGAACAAGTAAGATTGAATTAGATTGCTTTGTGATTGAATTAATTTCCTTCAAGTAAAAATGTTGAGAATGATCAAAGCCAGCATTCATGCGTGTCTTCTTGTTGATATCGAGATATTGAGTCAAAGATTCCCACTAGTCTCTTTGATTGTCCCATTTTCATTTTAACACCTAACCATTAGTAGTACGGCTGATTAAGGTAACAGGTGTCCAAAAAAAAGAGGGCCCACCAAAATGCCAATATCTCTATTGGTATCGTACTGAATTCCGTAAAAATCTAATCAAATAAAATTCAACAATTCAACTAAGGGGACAACAGACCTGTTACTTCCACAAAGATAAAATCTAGAGTTAATGAATTATCAAGTTTTTTAAAATTTCAAGGGAAATTGAGAAAAGCACAAAACTTGAAATTTTTGTAACAATCAACAAAGATGTATAGGAACAAACTGTCATTGCAAGGAAGACTCAGGGGGAATAAGGTGGTGGTATAAATTATATGCTCTTTCTTTCTAAAAAAACGCTTGATTATTTGGATGCAAATTTCTAATAAGACTGTAGTCTGTGTCAGGGTGAGATTCTAGCAAACTCCTGTTGAGCATTAATTTTGAACTCTTCAATTGTTTGATGATTGTTCCTTACAATCTATCTTTCAGAAAATGCCAAAAAGAAAAAAAATAAGAGGGTTTAAGTCTAGGGAATACAATAACGTTTTATTTGGACCATTTCGGCTCTTATGGCATTCTCCAAACCTCTCTTACAACCATGCAAGGGGCCCTAAAAGGGCCACACTTGATGTGTGGCTTGTGACCTTATCTGCTGAAGCTGGGCATTCTCAATAGCAAACCCACTTCTCACCCCTAAACTTCTCAGAGCGATTGGATATTCTTCTGATGTGAGTTTCATGTCTTCGTAGTCTTTGTACTGAAACCAGAGCCAGCCGATCATTCCCCCGTAGCTGACTGCTGAACTCAAACCAGCCGACCCCAAAGAAAGACATCTTGTCGCGAACTCACCCAAAAATCATAGGGATAACGGAAATTGCAGTAACCTCTATAATACTGCCCCAATCTCCTTGAAATTTCACGAAATGACGTAAGTTTGAAAAAATGGATTGAAAAATGAGAAAATTATTTAACTTTTAATGGATATTCTTGTGTGTTTTTTTTACATCCAGTACAATCTAGAGCAACAAAATATCTTTTTGGACTGAAAAAAACAACAACCCTGTGTATATAACCAATACCACAAGCGATAATACATACATGTAATGATAAGTATGGACATAGGTAAAGCCATTCATGAAAACTATGCACATACACACACCATTGCCGGTCACCACAGTGCAGTGCCCAAGAGCAGAATAGTATAGTAATACAATATATTGCAATCACAGTAAACAATACTCATATTGGGATACCATTTACTGCAATATAAATAGACACATGTATTACTACCCCCAGCAAACTCAATAACAGTGATAAAAATGCTCATTTAGCAATAGGCATTTTTTTTACATGCTCTGAAATTCAACATACTGACAATATTTTTCGCTGTCCATAGCTGGGTACCCATTGACACCTGGGTGTAGTGAGAAAAATTAGTACAAAGTGCCTTTCCCAAGGACACAACGTCGGGCCCTAGTTGGGATCTGAACCCGCAACCTCACGATTATGAGTCCGGCAGCCTAACCACTAGGCCACCAACGCCAGGGGGACAGTATTTTTATGGGGATTGTGCTTAATGAACCATAAATGGGCGGAGAAACTGAGCTTTGAATTTAGTGTGTGTTTGTGCGTGTGTGTGTATGTGCGTGTGTGTGTATTTTGTTTGTGGAGGGGAGGAGTGCTGATGATAATCAAGGATAGTTGATGAGGAGTCATTATTTTTTTAGGAGTAATAAGGTCAAGGTGTAAATGAACATCCTGCAGCAGACATAGAGCTCTAATTTGTCTTTCATCCTATGCATGTACTAAATCAAATGCTGACACAATCTTTCTTATTGATAATTCTTACAATGCCAAAACATAGTTTTCTTTCTCAAAATTAACTATGTAATCTGCTCTGCAAAATGCGATGTTACCTTAGATCTGTCATGTAATTAACATTGTTATGATTGATTTATTAAGTCATTAAATCTTTATTTGATTTCTGTATCTCTTTCCACCTAGATTCTGTTGGCTCCCTACAGATATATTTGTCAAATTCCTGGCAAGCAAATTAGAACAAAACTGTCTGTTGTGAGTACTTTTTGTACTTTGTTTTCTTTATGTGCTATCATCATGAAAAGCATTTTTTGTTCAAGTTATCTTAAAGCCTCAGTGTGTTTTAGTCTGTAGGAATGCAAACAGGAATAAAAGTTACAATACTCAACTAGAATGCAGATGATATCTTATACAGCATGCATGTTTCATGATTTAATGAAACATGTAGAGTAAAAAATCATGCACCACAACCTCAACAAACCGTATATCATGATTTTAATTCTTCATTAAAATTATGATATACGGTTTGTTGAGGTTGTGGTGAGTAATTTTTTTTCTCTACATGTTTCTAGATCTATACCCCTAGTATCACCACTCTTTTTTAATCCGATTGGATCCTTCACAATACCATCTCCGTTGGAGAGCCACTCATCTCCTTACCTACATCTATGATTTAATGATTCATGGTAGACATTCAATGTGGTGAGGTGGGTGGACAAATTTTCTGAAGGACGCCTGCCTTCATCAGGTCCAAGTGAATGATATGAAAAAAAAAATGGAAACAAGTCTGCAGGAGGAGGCAGTGGCAAAGAGAGAAGCTGACATTGATGTTACCTTTAATGAAAATGAAGTAATAGTACACTCAAACTTCAAGATACTCTCAGTTCTTTAAAATATTCTTGACAGATTATTGCAACAATATTCAAGGTGCAGTTTACATAAACCTTTAACTTTTTGTATATAATATTTAATGAAACCGTGGTTACCATCAATCGGCTACAGCAACCCCAGAATCAGGCTGCTTGCATTACTTTAAGGAATCCCCTAAGGGAGCATGTAACACCAATGTTAATCCAGCTACATTGGCTCCCTGTGAAAGCGCGAATTGAGTATAAGACAGCAGTTCTCTGCTTTAAGTGCATAAATAACATTGCTCCGTCATACCTTCGCGACATGGTCAGCGAATATGTACCATCTCAGCCTTAGAGATCGGCCAATAAAAGATTATTAAAGCAAGTAAGTAGTAAAATCCAGAAGCTTGGAGGAAGGGCTTTTTCACACTATGCCCCCTCTCTTTGGAATTCATTGCCATCTCATTTACGTGAGCTAACCAGTATCTCAAAATTTAAATCAGCATTA
>JAUKPP010137526.1:0-15072 GCA_032273245.1 Phyllaplysia taylori
CATCCTCTCCCCTTCCCTTCAACACATACACACAAGAGTTTCAAAACCTCACCTCAGTCTCAGTCTCTGTGTATTCCTTAATCCTCTCCACAGCCACAATGTTGGTCTCCAACTCACAGGTCATGCGCACCATCCAGTTCAACGTTTGAGTCACCTGCAAGGATTTGTCCAGTGAGCAACGGCAATGATTGTGAAATAAAGTCGTAACACATGTGCCAAGAAAAATCAGCAATAATTGCAAAATAAGATTTATTTTTAATACATATGCTTCGAAAAACCCTCTGTTCAATTTTTGCCTTCATTCTATTAATTCTAAGGGTCCAAATCTAAAAATCTAAAACAAAGCTTTCAAAAGGCTTTTACGGTGTTCAACCCAATTTACCAAAAAGATAATAACATGAATTCATCTAATTTATAATGCATACAAAATGCTTAATCTAAAACTAATGTCATTTACAGACAATTTTAAAAATATTGGCACATTCAGACATATCTGGTTCATATCACAACACAGTTAAATGTATGACAACCAAATTTAAGATACAATGAGCAAATAAACTGCAACATTTAAAGGCACTTTGCAAAAATAGTAAAATACAAAAAAAATACTGAATGGACGCCTCAACAAAGAATATACTAATAATAGCAACAAAATGGTCCTCACATTCATGGCGTAGGTGATGGAGAGCCCAACAATGCCTGGGCTGAGGTGGTCTCGGCCAAGAACGGCAAACAACGAAGCGAAGAAAATTATAAAGTTTCCAACAATCTCCAGCCTGATTGCCAGCCATCTGGAGACAGAACAAACACAAGTGGTTACAATCACATACTCTGTATTTCAATGTTCGGGGGTCTTTTTTATTGTTGCGACTGATATTTTTGGTTTTGGGGTTGTTGTTTCGGGTTGCTGGTTTGTTTTGGTTTTGGGGTTTGTTTGTTGTTGTTGTTGTTTGTAAGGGGTGTCCTTTTTTATGTTACTTCCCTTGTAACACTGTCAGGTCATTGGACTAAAGGAACAAAATACTTCGAACCCGCCAGTCAGGCGCCAGTCAGGCGCCAGCCAGGACTGAGAGGTACACAACATCCTAGAGCACAGACAAGATGTCCATCTATCTAATACATGAGATCCAATTCCCACCCTTGGCCACGTAGAATCTCTTTCATTCCCACCCTTTCTCTCTCTCTCTCTATCCCCCTCTCTCTCATTTCCTCCCCTTCTCTCTCTCATTCCCTCCCTCACTCCAATCTACCCTCCCCATCCTTCCCTCCTTCTCTGCCCCTCACGCAGAAAAAGAACCAAAAAAAAACATTTATTTTTAAAACTCAAATTCTCCCTCACCTGTTGGAGACAATGCTGGGGAAGTAAGAGACCTGGTTGTGGTCCACCTTATCCTGTGACTCCTGTATGAAGCGGCCCTCCTGGCCGAACGCCCGTATGGTCATGGCTCCGGTGATGGTCTCACCAAAATGCGAGTAGATCGGAGAGCGGCTCACGGACTCGAGTCGCTTTAGCTGCCTCGAGGTGGCTACATAGAATCTCTGAGCACCGAGAAAGAGAGAGAGAGAGGAAGACTCGAAATGAAGTGAAATTGAGTGCGAGGAGTCAGCTGAATTCTTGTTTCTACTAATTCCAAAATTTTGAGAGGCAACAAAATGTGGGGTTTTACAGAAGCTGCAAACTTGCCAACCCCCAAATTCACATTGCTTATTTTTCAGGCTGGGGAATTATGATTTTGCTTATTTTGAAAATGAAATGCTCATTTTACGACATCGAAAAAACAAACCCTGAACGAAAAAAATTTTTTACCATCGAATGCTAATTGATTTCAGCTTTTAATACTTGGTAGAGAAAAACAAGAGGCATCGACAATTGCTCGCGTCTTCTCAACTCACGATGAGTACTCGAATTATACAGAATCTGGCGACACAACAAATTCCAGGCCTTCCATAAGGAGAGGTAGAGACCTGGGACAAGTTTTACGATCCGAGTCGGGCTCGACAGCAGGTTTCAAGCAATGGCGATCCTGCTTACCAGAAAATCAAAAGATGTGTATTTGATCGTTTTGACGTGCATTTGCGTAGTGCTGACAGTTTTGGGTACTAGAATGTACAGTTGCTTGCAGGCTGGCAAGTCTGAAGCTGGCACCTCTATAAATAAGTGACTTCAACCTAACTGATTTCTTTTAAGCCAATGAGGTGAAGCCACATTTTTGCATCACAAAAATTTGGAAATAGTATCAACAAGAACTAAGCCAACAACAGAGAAACACAGGTATAAGTATAAGTACATACTCAGTGATATACGTTTACCGTTATGAGTAAAATAAGACATAAAGACCATACATTGTTAAGAAGAGAAAAAAATATGACGCAGGATAAAAAATAACTACAACCTGTTCCTAAACTTACTCATCTTTACATCATATATCATTGTGATATAGAACAATTGACATATTTTTCTTTACAGCAGAAAACGTCAACAATCAAGACTTTAACTAATTCAATCTTTAGAGTAAAAGTCAAAATATTAACAATTATCGTATTCATCTCTGGTATCAAATTATTATTCTTCACAGTATGATTTAAACAATAAATGAAAACATTCATCCACAGGTCCTAATTCAAGATATGCAACTGCTACCCACTATCTGCTTCTAAAAGAGAGGGATCAAATTATCCAAAGGTAAATCTCAATTGTCTTATAATTTAACCAAGTCACAAAAAAGACTATATGTATATAAACATCTTTAGAAAATATACTATGCATGCAAACAAGGAAAAGATTCAAGTGCAGCACAGCATAAAGGGTAAGCAAAATCTCATGCACTATAGAAGATTTACATGTGAATACAAGAGGGGAGCATTGCACAAAGGTTATAAGGGTAATGCAGAAAGTTAAGGCAAGCTGTTAATATGGGAGAAAGTGACACACTCTAGACTCTAGAGCAAAGCAAGAAAATAAAGCCAAGCTAAGGGAATATTGCGGAACTAAATCCCTTCTTACACAACCTTTTTATATTAAGTTGTGTTGCCTCTATCAAACTTTTTTTCCTTTTTTTTTTTTAAATTTGCACTGACAAAATTGAAATTACAAAAATCACAAATGTTTTGAGTAAAAACACAATTTTGATAAAAAAAAAATAATAAAAAAAAGAGCTCTGAGTATAATCTGTTTTGAACACAGTCTGAAAATTCATACAAACTATTTTAAAAGTGGCAATATCCACCACACATGCACAATGGTGAACCTAGTCAGAGATGAAATTGGAAGAAGAAGATGGCGATGGATTGGACATAGACTAAGGAAACCAGGCAACTGCATAACAAAGAAAGTGTTGGATTGGAATCCACAGGGTAAGAAATCAAGGGGTAGGCCATGTGGAACCTAGAGAAGAGTCAGAGAAATTGATGTACAGAGAAGTGGAAAGTCATGGAATGATGCTAAAAAGCTATCCCAGGATAGGAAAAAGTGGAGAGGGCTTGTTTGTGGCCTATACCCTGGTCTAGGGTGAGAAAGGCAATGATGATGATCATGAACATGGTATGATGTTCAGAGTTTTCAGATACCTTGAGAATTTAAGCAGTTATAAACGTCCTTCCAAAATACCATCAGCGAATCCACACAAAAAAAAAAAGAGAACAATTTACTGAATTCAATATATAAACCATGTATTCCTATTTAATAAACTACAGGGAAAGTATGGGCAAAAGCGGTATTTCAGTGTGCAACTGTTCATGTGTGTATGAGTGTTTGCATGAATTTGTGAATGAATGTAAGTGTATGTGGATGTGTACGTGAGAGAGAGAGAAAGAGAGAGCAAATACACATCTATATTTGCATTTGCCCACAGACATTATACAGGAAGAGAAAAATATGTAGGAAAAAAATATGAAAGAAAGGAATGTTCAGAGATAAGCACTGTGATATGGCAACTATCAATTCCCTTCCCATAATAACAGTTCTGATATCTTGGAAACTGTCCAGAAACATGTGGATTTGTCCTAAAATTTCAACTTAAAACATCATTTTCCATTGCATTTTAATGAAGCAACTTTATCAGCCTCAATGAGTAGGAGTTTTTAAGTCATAACTTAACTTCCTTTTCTTTTGGTCTCTTTCCCTTTAAAATTGAAAGTTGTGAAATTGTTGGGAACATTTTAAAAAGAAATATAAGCCTTTTACACATGGAAAAAATTAATGCCAATAGAGAATTGGCAAAAATTTATGCCAGTATTGATTAGCAAAAATCATTAAAGAACTGTGTTGTTGTTTTTTATATTGCAATGTTACGTACAATAGTATATGACTCTCTGACTTCCTTACACATTTGTACAATAGAGCTGTCCCAGACTAATGTAAAACAGGTTTTTCCAATAAGGACGAGGACAGATCTGCTGTCTCAATATGCACTGTAATAAAAACAACTCTGGCTTCTTCTAGCATAAATATGAAGAATGGGACTGAACTATTGACTTTGTGTTTGGATCACCCATGCAATAAACGCAAGCAGCTTCCACAGCTTCAAGTCCCACATTCCAAGTTAACTTTACACTTTTTTAAAACTTTTTTTTGTGTAATATAGTTTGTCGCTTTGGGGTTTTTTTTGGGGGGGTAGGTTTGGCGTCCAAAAATATTTTTTCCCTTTTTTTTTTATATGACATTGAAGTTAACTTTACACTAAAACTGGCAGTCCCCAATACATTGGCATACATAGCTCTTACAGGATAAAACAGTATCCAATACAGTGTACCAGTACCAGTTGAGAAAAGTTGGGATGTAAGAACAAGAAAGCATTAAAGATAAAAAAGAGACAGGTGAGAAGGGAGTGATTTGCAATGAACACTTGCATTTTCTTAGCCATAAATCCAGTAGACATATTTTAAAATGATTCCCCCCAATACATGTTAGTATGAGAACAAGAAAAGTCCAAAATATAACTTTTTTTCTTCTTTTTTTTCAGATTGCCTTTTGGCCTAAAATGACATGTATTATTAAGAATTGATTATAGAAAAACTAAATCCGATTGTGAATTCACAAGTTACTTTATGTCAGTTATACCACCACTGATTACTTTGCCATGACTGAAAGAAACCCAGATTTGTATGGCTTCAGAACTTATATATACGGTGTTTCAAGTTTCAGTGAGCATTATTTTACCATCATGAGATCACTGGACTCAAAAGCTAGAGCTCCACAAGGAGGAGGCAGCAAGCTCAGCAGGCCAGATCTGCAACACGTCACAAGTTTGTTTCAGGCATAGGAAGATTGTTGTGGCTGAGTTGAGGAGAGTATTGATTGGATGGCAACTGGATGATCCATGGAAAGTAAAATAGTAGTAGCAAAGGCAATCCCTGAGAGTAAAATAGTTGCATCATCTTTCGTGGTTGCTTCTTTTGGATGGGAGTGGGGTTAGTTTTTCTTTTTTTGTTTTGTTTTGTTTTGTTGGGTTTTTTTAGTTGTTGGGTTTTTTTGTTTTGTTTTGTTGGGGTTGTTGTTGTTGTTTTTTGGGGGGAGAGAGATGAACGGTGAGCTAATCTGTTTGTTTGTTCATTGATATTGTTTTTAGCCCGTGTCAGAAATATCCAGTAAATGCTGTGTATGTAATGAATAAAATTCGGTGATGGGTATGGTAAAGCTTCTTAATCATGCACAATCTAAATTCAATAATACCCAGATGGTGATATATCACAGAGTGATTCACGCATAAAACCAAAGGCTTCACCATCATCTAAGAGACATCGCAAAGTGCATGCTTGAATAAGGAATGTGAAGTCAATCACATCAAACCCTCTAGCTCTACATTCCTGAGCTCTGTGACAACACAGACTGCACAATATTACATCATGTGAGCCTCAAAGCACTAAAGAATGTTTGTGTGATACACCAACCCACTACGATCAGTACTGAGCACGTAAGGATATGACCTAGGACAAATGACAAGTCTTAACTAGTTGTTTATTTCTTTTGTTGAAAAAGTTTTAAGGCATTGCTGACACTGTAAGCCATCTAAAAGCCAGAAAGTAGAGTATGGCAACAGCGACTTCTAACAAGAAGTAGAAGGAAACTATTTCAGAGAGGTCATTTTTTAAATTTTACAGTATTAGACACAGTAAAGTCATTCTAGCACCAGGAAATAAATGAGGAAAATAGCAAGATTAAGAAAGACGGAGAAGGAGCAGACCCCACCAGGGCTCCGGACAACCACATGCATACCAACATTTCCATCTTATTGACACTACATGGAAATGATCATCCAAGTTCAACTAGAAGATCATTCTTTCCGTACATTAATTTCATTGACTCTTGAGACTTTGCGGCACTATCAACACTGTAAGGCCATTCATAGGCTAAAAACCAGTAGACTCCAGGAAAAAGTAGAAGGAACAGATAATACTAGAGAGCCCACAAACTCGCAAACCAGCTGTGGTTCTTCTACCAACACTTGTTGGAAATTTCATAGATGGTTAATTTTATAAGAACAGGTGTAAGAAAGTCACAGAAGATGATATAATATCTTGTATGTCAACTTCTGTTGTGTTAGATTCTGGATTTCTCTCGTGCCTATAATGTGTTTGCAATAAATACCACTCAGTCGATAGCCTGGTGCAATGTCAGCAAAGGTTATAGTGTAACACCACAATGAGTAAAGAATGTGCGACACTACCACACAACTTACAACAAAACGATCAATTATTTTCATAACACAAGGAATGATATCATTAAACAATATTTCCAGAACATTGGTTGAGTGAATCCCAAGGAAACATTGCAACAGGTTTTTTTTTACAGAAGAAAATGAAATTCTGAAATTTCTTAGAGAGAAAAAAAGAGAAAGAATAGCAAGAACTAATCCATTTTGTCCACAGACATATAGTTTAGATCAATTGTACAGAACTGTAAACAGTGAGGAAAAGGCAGATAAACTGACAGATACAAAAGCCATTTCTTGGGCCCTGCGTTCTGTAACTGGAGATGGGTAAAATGAAAATGTGTTGTTACTTTGGTGAAGAAAGATCAAATACAAATGTGATGTTACCACGAATACTGCATATTGTGCTTCTCTTTCATTATAAGACTCCAAATTAAAACTCAAGTTTTGATACAACGGCATGAAAATTTGACAATTAAAGTGTGAGTCAACAGAAGATCTAGATGTAAGTTGGTACAAATAATGTACATAGATTGGAGAAAAAAAAAGGTACACATGACTACTGAGACTACCAGAACTGTTTCTGTCTGGTACGAAGGGGGTCCGTACCTGCACCACATAGTAGAGAACGGCCATGGGCAGGACGATGACCAGGAAGATAGGAGTGGACAAAGTGACCACCACCAGGGTGGCCACCACACTCAGCAGGCAGTGCATGAAGACAAAGAGGACCTGATGGAGCACCTGGTCCACCACATCCACGTCTTTGCTGAAGCGGTTGAGGACGCGGCCCAGTGGCGTCGTGTCAAAGAAGTTCATGGGCAGATGTGTTATGACCAGCATGAGTTCCGCGTGCAGGAGTGTTGAGGCCACCGAGCCCCCATAACTCTTTAACAGGTTCGACAACAGGTTGAAAACCCCTGGAGAGGGCAGTGTAAAGTGAGGAGGAGGAGGACAGGCAACTACATTGGTAACTGAATGGGTTAGGATTTGTGTGGTTGGTTGGTTGCCTGGGCAGCCAGTTTTACGTCCCCTGCAACACTGTAAGGTCATTCAAGAGATGGGCTACTTCATCCCTGTCTGTTATGGCCACCTAGGCTGAGAGGGAAAAATCTCAGCAGAAAAATAAACACCGATCCTCCAAACGCAGGATCGATCTTAGATCTTTGGCATGATAGGCAAAGAGCCTAACCATTACACCACAGCGACAGTATGATTTGTGTGACAAGTGCATGGCTGTTCTATTTGGTTGATACAACAACTGTGTTTTAGCTCGAGGAACAATAGATCTATGTTGAAGAATGCGAGATTCAGAGCTGGTCCATGTTGCTTCATCAAAATCTGAATTTTTTTTTGTTTTTGTAAAGAAAAAAACATTTGTGTGAGTATGTATGTGTTTGTGTGTGTCTGGTCAGCACACCACTGTAACTCTTTAACAGCTTGGACACCAGTTTGAAAAAAAACCTGGAAAGGGGAGGGAAATGTGAGGGGGAGAAGTGAGAGGAAGCCATAGCTTATGATTTGTCAGTACATTAGTGTGACTGTTTCATGTATCAATGTTTAGCTAAAAGAATTAAATTTTAGGTGAGCAACCGAACCAAAATACTGTCTGAATTATTTTCTTGTCTTTCCTTTCTTCTATTTAAAAATGTCATGAGTTTGAAAAAATAAAATTATTTTCAGTCTTTCACTTTGAAGGGCTCAAAAGAGAAAGATGCCTTTGTAGGGATGCGTTAAAAAACAGTAAAGTAGACATCAATGTGAAGACAGTGAAGACCTCATCATTACAACCAGTTCATACTAGGAATATGAAATACGTGATACTTATTCCCAGTTGATAACCTAATTCTTTACAGAATTCACGCTTAGTGAGTGATCTGAAAAAAATAGAAACATATTACCATGCATAACTGCTGCTGGAAAAAAAACAGAGTGAAGGGAATGGAGGAATATGTAACAAGATACCAACATGAGCATCAAAATAAAACTGAGCATATCATGCATAAAAATGTTTTAAAAGAAAAAAAGAAGAAAAAAAACATGCAACCATACAAAGCCATGAATCAGCATAAATGAATAAACATAGAGGGAATAATATCCCTGAGTTAGATCAGCATTTGATGGCAAAAGACAGCAAAATGTGACCAACGTCTTTCTATAATGATGAAGCAGGAAAACAGCAGTATGACAATTTTACTCCATCAAACTTAAATCAAAGCAAGCAGGACTATAATTGATCTGTATTTAGTACAACACACACTTCTGACCAAGCGGCACAACAGTGACAAGGATGAACATTCCATCATCAAGAAAATAAAATGGTATAAACATCAAAGCTCACATACACATAAAGCCACTGATAATGGCTGACCACTGATGAAAGGTCAACAGCAAGTTCAAATGAATGCTTCTTCACTTAGCCAAACACTGGTGAAAACCTTAAAACTACAGCAAACTAAAATCAAACAACGCATACTGGAATGTGAAGTACTGAGCTACTCTCCTTTATATCTGAACAGTTGAAACCAAAACTACTGCAGCTGCAATCAGCGAAGTGGTCTTAACACTGTGCTAAGAAATTGCTATCATCCTATGCATCTGAACTGTGAAAACCAATACTACTGCAGCAGAAATCATCAACGCCATGTTCATATTGTGCTTGGAGGCTGCTATCAATCTGTGCATCTAAATTGTTGAAGCCAATACTAATGCAGCAGTAAGTCCAGTTGTGCTTGGAAACTGTAATCCATGTGCGTCTAGACTGCCGAAACCAGCAGCAGCTATTAGCGATGTCATGTTCACATTGTGCTTGTAGGCGGCTTTCAACCTGCGCACCTAAATTGTCAAAATCATTACTAATGCAGCAGCTAACAGCGAAGTTCAGTTGTGCTAGGATACTGCTATCATCCTGTGTACCAATCCATTGAAAACAAAAACTCACACAGCGATCAGCGAAGCCATGTTAACACAGCGCAACCAAAACTGCTAAAACTTTGCTGACAATAAGCATGACTGCAATCAATCAAACTGACATCTGCAGACCTTGGTTAGTACTAGCCTTGCAGCAGTTAGAAAGTATCTATGTGGGAACTCTTAAAACACCAAGACAGCCATACAACAATCACTAAGTACTACACAAGACCATCAACTTTTGCGTGCAATCACTTTTAACAAAAATCCAACAACCAAAAGAAGAGGGCTTTCTCATACATCAAGAAACTCCAGTGGGTGAATAAATAAAAAGGTTAGATCTTACATGCATAACCAAAATGCAGCCAAAAATAATTATAAACATCTTGGAGAAAAAATTTAGTTGGGTATCACCATCCCCACCATTCAACAAAAAACAAAACTAATACACCCAAGCGTGAATATCCAAACAAAACCATAATCAGGCCAAGGATCATAACATTAACATGCAGTGAACTGCCTTTTTTTTTTTTATATTTATAAAGAATGAAAAAGGGATCAAGAAGTGGAGGGACAGAGAGAGTGCGCGATCTACCTGAACAAAATAGTAGAAGATCATCAGCGGGACTATGCAGGCGAGGAAGAGCGGTGTGGAGAAAGAGATGACCAGGATCACAGCGAGCGTGTTGAAGAAACAACTGAGGAACATCCCAAAGATCATGGGCACGACAACGTCCAGCGTGTCCACGTCCTTGCTGAAGCGGTTGACGATGCGGCCGCTGGGCGTGGTGTCAAAGAAGCTCATAGGGCTGGCCATCACGTTGCCCAAGAGGCCGGCGTGGAGGAGACCCGTGGCCTTGACCGCACTGAGCAGGCGCATCAAGCTGGTGATGTACACCATCACACCTAGAGACAGGAGGCAGGTGAGGGGGGAGGAGATATGTCAGTGATGGGACGGGTGAGCGGTTTTCTTAAATGATTCCCCTCCGGAGAGGTCTTGAGACTGCATTGCATGCACTCCTGCAGTAGCAAGGGGACGTTCATGGCTTTCCACTCCCTGGGTACAGAGCGTGGCTGACATGACCCAGCAAGTCCTTAAGGCTACTTGACGGGTGAATAAGACATAGCTGTCCCTTATCGGAACAACAACAATAAACATGATATGGACACCAATGGATTTTTGTGCTTGGCACAGAATTCCTCATGGCAGACTTATCCAGCACTGCGCTGTATCCCAATACCCTGTGAATGAGATTCTGTGTTGTGTTGGGAACTATCTCCGGTGGCTTATTATGATTCAGCAAGAGTTCTATAAATCATGATGACATCCATCTTTTTCTGGGGATTGAGACTGCATCATGTATGGCTGGCTTATCCAGCGCTGTACTGCACCTTACAATATAATCATCTCTATATCACACACCAATAATACTGAAAGAAAAAAAAGAGGCAGATGAGAAACACATTTGTTTAAAACTTTTAAAAGTAGTTGAAAAAGACAAAGTTTGGTGGCCAGACAGGATAAATTTTAATGGTCTCAATGGCTGATTTCTTCTCAACAGAACCATTGCCTGATGCCCAAAATCCTGTCTAAGCTGACAGAATGCTGGCCCACATGTTTGTTTGTAGTTTAGTGCTTTCAACACCTTACCTTAAAATATAACTCCCTAAGCTCTAGAGCCAAGAAACTCGGT
Source organism: Phyllaplysia taylori (assembly GCA_032273245.1). Taxonomy (NCBI): domain Eukaryota; kingdom Metazoa; phylum Mollusca; class Gastropoda; order Aplysiida; family Aplysiidae; genus Phyllaplysia; species Phyllaplysia taylori. Next base: position 11,255 of record JAUKPP010137526.1, read on the forward strand.
TTCCAATCTTCTACGTCCAGCCCCAAGCCACCCAAGATGTTCTGAAAGAGGGGGCTGCGTTTCACAGAGTTGGAGAACAGTAGGCAAGCTAAAAGAGCCGATTCCCCTACAGCTTGTAACTTAATTAATTATTGGCCCCAGGATACTATTTAGTTTTTTGGATGTTATAAAATCTTCAATAGGAGATATTTCCCTTTTGCATAAAAAGCAGTGTGTGAAACGTTCCATCTGCCCCTAGTTGTACTGCTTGTCACTGATAGCCTCAACACACACAGCATACTCTGGGGTCATATCTGTAATAATATCAATCTGAAATAAAAAGGTATATAAGAACTACATATATATTCATGGAAACTGATCAATGTTAGTTTTCAAACACCTCCACAACAACAATCATGCAAGAAGCAAAACAAAAGGAACGCAATCATTTAGCAAAATATTGTGCAGTAGAACCTGTGGATGGTGGGTCATTCAAATATTCTCGGACAAGTAGAGAAATCATTGTGTGGTAGATTTAAGAGTGACCAACATGCAGAACTGAGAAATATGGATCAATGGAAAAGGATAGTAATGAGTTGAAATGTGGTTTGTGCAACGTGTATTCAAATTCATAAAATATGGAGAAAAAATAATTAAAAGTGATGACAATAAATTTGTTACTCCCCTGTGCAACTTAAATGAAATAGCCTATCAATTAATAAAACACCCAGTATAGTTGGACATTTCAACCCTCTTGTGTTGTGCCTTCCTAGTTAGCCTCTTTTATGCAACAAATCTATCAATTTTTGAATACTTCTTCCATATTACACAGCAGTGAGGAGAACAAGATGTAGGGAAATTATGTGGTAAAAAAAAAATAAAAGCAACACGAACGAACTAAAGTGACACAAAAAAGAAAACTCTTTAAAATCACAAGTATGCTCACACATAATGTGTATTTATCATTCTCATGAAGTTGTGGTAAACTTTAGCAATGGCAAGACAACACAAGCATACAGGCTGCGAGCATTCTCTAAGGATTTGCTTGAAAGAAATTTAATAAGACATGGCAGGAGGGGAAGGATTAAGATGTAGGGACAACTTGTGAAGCGCATAGACACTGCTTTAGAGCGATGGATATGCGCTATACAAATGCAGTCATTATCAATTTAGAAATGAGTGGAGGGGGGAGGGATGGGGGAGGAGGAGGGATATGGGATAGCTTTTTTTTAGTGTGCACGTGTCTAGCTTTTCTGCTAAGAGAGATTCTGAAATCAAGTATATGGGGGAAAAGAGCTTTTGAGAAGACAAAAACTTAAATTACATCAATACAAGACCAAACTAAACTTCTGTACTCAAATCCCCAAAAGCAAGTGAATAGCAGCTGCATATCTCTCAGTGAAAGCAAATAAAAAGTTGGATGGAGAAATTCTACTCCTTTATGACATTTCTTTCTTTAATAATAATTACCACTCCAAATTTCCATACGAGAATAAATAGTCTTGATTGATTGACTGATTGATTGAGTGATTGATGATAAAAAATAGATGGCCACAGATAGCCATAAAAATGAAAAGAAAGGATTATGAGCTTTGGCACCAGGGAAAAAGATTTGGCCACTTAACATTAAACACAATGGAATTTAGAGCACATTTTCAGGATTGTTTTCATCAGGATAAAAAAAACAGTACTGTTAGTTCAGGGAAAATCCGGGAGAAGGGTGAGCTTTTGCATCAGGGCAAGAAATTCAGGCCACTAAAAACATTTTTTTAAAAACTACACAAATGACTTTTTCTTTTCATGAAAATTCCTAGGATTTTTGCCGTCATGAGCACAAACAATATTCCGAGTTGAGGAAAATCCTCTAAAGATGCTAATCCCTGATGACAAGAGTATATCCAGACAAAGTACCTGCACTGCAGCATAGGCCGGTGCCACTATGACAAGCCCAATGGCCGCCCAAGGGGTGGCAGCCAAAATGACCGCGACAGTGCCCACGGCCGACAGGATGACCATCAGCATAGAACGCACGCTGAAGTGCACCACATAGTCAAGATCGGCCATGTCTTCCGAGCACCGATTCAGAATGGTGCCCATTGTCCGCTGTTCAAAGAAGCTCATGGGGTTTCTTAGGAGGTTGGATAGGAAGAGAATAAAGAGTTTTCTAGAAGCCACGATCCCCCCTGCGGCTGTGACGAAGGCACAGAGAGAGATCAGCACACCTGTGTGGAGGAGGTAGGGAAGCACGGAGAGGTTATTGGTTGTATAATCAAGGTTTTACATTACTATCGACACTGTTAAGTCATCTCAGCACAAGGAAGAAGACAATCAAACTACCAGAAAGCACGCTAACAACCTGCACAGAGTGGTTAGCAGTTAGCACACCTCATCGTTGATAACATGTGCTATTGCATTGCAACCGAAATATAAATAGATTTTCATGAAACTAATGTTCAAAGTTTCTGAGCGCTGGTTCAGAATGGTGCCCGTTGTCCACTGCTCAAAGAAGCTCATGGGGTTTCTCTGGAGGTTGGATAGGAAGAGAATAAAGAGTTTTCTAGAAGCCACAATACCCTCTGTGGCACAGAGAGAGATCAGCACACCTGTGTGGAGAAGGCAGGGAAGTATTGGAGTGGTTAATGGTTGTTTAATATTGGTCTTACAGCACTTTTGACACAATAAGATCATCTCAGCATCAGAAGAAGATTAGGACAATAGCATGGGCCAAAGTGCAGAGTGAAAAACCTGAAATTCATTTGGTCAAAGTCTGTCACGTCTGAAACATTCAACTATTGGCTTCACATAATTTATACCTCCTACATACTTGACAGCTCTTGGCAGAGATTTTTTTTTAATTAATTTTTTAAAAACCCACGAAAATCCAGCATGAACCAGACAACTATGGCATGTACAATTGTCACACACAGAGGTAAAAGAGACTTCTCCAGAGCGCACGCCAAATCTTTCACAACGGTGTGATGATGACAATAAGTATAAAGTTTTTTTTCCAGTTTTCTTATTCAAGAAGAGATAGCACGGGGGAATACATATATTGCATGATTCTAGGCCTACGATTGGAGTTCCAAATTGTTTTGATGAGGTTGTACGACACTACCAACACTGTAAGTTCATCTCAGTGTAAGGAAATGACGGAGATGAAGGGTTAGAGTAAATTCTAAGTATTCATAGAGGCATCCCACCATGCCACCCGCCAATCACCCATCTCTTGAGCCAGGTTCTAAAACGGAACAATCTAACCTGCATGAGCTAAATGCGATGAGGGGGAAAAAAATAGCCCCGCATGCTGAAAGGCCTCCTGGTGCAGACTTTGCCTCTATGTTTGAAGTGCCGTTCGATTTTAAAGGTCTCCCTTCTTTCCTAAAATGAAATTGTCCACACGCTTGAAATCCCAATAATGAGACTGCACTATTGTTTTCATGTGTGTAAATCATAAGTCTTTATCACCAAATACAGCTTACACATTTCTGGCCAAATGAAAGCCATAAAAAGGAAGCCTGTCCTGTCAATCCATGTTGTGAAATAACTCTCAAGTCATAGACCGAATTAACAAGGCAACATGTGGAAAAAATGAAGTGGATAATTGGAACATTTCCTTGGGAAATTACCATGAAAATGAAAAATCACTGTGTAAACATGATACACAAAGAATTTTGGAAATACAGTGATTCTGCTCTGATAGATTGATTAGGATGGGAACACGGATGGTTCAGAAACCTCAGCGCGTTTTACGAGCGCATCAATTCAAAACTGTGACGGGGGCAAGGACAATTCACAACAACGTACCATTTTCACAGACAGGAAAAATGTTCTTCTCCTGT